>BRXX01000270.1:21599-48604 GCA_030267905.1 Triparma verrucosa
CCCCCCCCCCGTCCCCCACGAAGAAAATAATTAGCGTGGCGTTTTTTGGTATTGTTGTTTTCTGACCCTTGCCTTGTTCGTTCGCGTTCTGTCGTTTTCTCCTCAACCCGTTCTGTCATCGTCCTTTAAAACTAAAATAAAAAAGGTTTCGTGAACGCAAAGTCCTTCCTCGAGAAGCGCGTTACCTCCGAGATCCTCCTCGAAGACGCCGTCCACACCTGCCTCCTAACCCTCCGCGAGTCTTTCGAGGGTGAGATAAACGGTAAAAACATCGAGGTAGGAGTGTTGGAGAAAGGGGGAGGGTTTAGGATTTTGAAAGAGGAGGAGGTTAATGATTATTTGAACGAGGCTAATTGAGGCTTTTCGAGGCCGACGAGACGTGAGTGAAGGAGAAAGAAAAGAAGAAAAAAGAGAGCTATAAACCATTTTATCAAAAACAAGAAGGTTCCACCTGGGGTTCTTACTCTTACAGCCAGTCCTCCTCCCACCCGTCGATGAGCGGGTCATTAGTATATACTTTTCTCATGCCACCGTTTCTCTTGCTCCTTCCGGATTCATTTGGGACCATGATGGGTTCGATAATCCCGTGGAACGCCGCGACGTCGTGCGCTGTGATGTTGTTGTTTGTGGTTGTGGCGGTTGTCCCCCCCCCCCCGGTGTTGTTGCTGTTGCGGGTTTGAGAGCCCGATACTTGGGGGTTCGGAATGAGGGACTCGTCCCAGACTGATTGGCCGAGGTTTTCGAGGATGTCGCCTTCTACTTGGGTCGGCATGCCTAGTTGGTTCATGAAGTCGTTGGGGGTTAGCCCCCCCCCTACGCCTCCTGGGAGGGCGCAATTATTGAGAACGCCTCCAGGAAGGATACCCGGAGGCAGGATGCCTCCAGGAAGCATGCTTCCGGGAAGGATACCTCCAGGTAGGGCGCCTCCAGGGAGAGCGAGACCATTTGCTAGCACCCCCCCCGGATACATTGCCGGGAAAGTAGGGTACACAGGCGCCGAGAAACCTGCCTGAGGGCCCTGGTTTTTCGGTTTCTTCGCCCTCCCCCCCCTTCCCCCGGCCCTCGCGCGACTTCGCGCGCCCTTCGCCTTCCCCTTCCCGGACTTGGAGGCGGCGCTTTTCTGCTTGGCCTCTTCGCTGTGAACTCGAACGAAGTGCTGTTTCAAGTGGCTCTGCTGTTTGGCCTTGTAAGTGCAGTTGGGCTCCTGGCAGTGGAACCACCGCACACCTACGTTGTGCATGCTGCTCTTGTGGAGTTTCAGGTGGCTCTGCTGCTTCGCTCTATAGTCGCATCTCTTTGTCGGGTCCTTGATGTCGGGTTCGTCGCACGGGAACCAGTCGACGTTGATGGAGTGGATGCTCTTCTGGTGCAGCAGCAAGTGGCTAGTCCTCTTGGCCCGGTACTGCGACGAGCGGAGAGTGAGCGTGAAAGATTGGGTTAGATACGTTAGATACTGCAGCCAACTCGTCGCTTCGCTCCTCACAGCCTCACACCCTCATCGCCTCTTCGTCTCTCACCTGGCAGCGCTTCGTGGGGTCCTTCACGTCGGGGTGAGTGCACTCGTGCCACTTCACATTTATATCGTGTACGAAGGCCTTGTGCGTTCGGAGGTTGCTCTGCTGCTTCGCCTTGTAGCCGCACACCGAACCGTCGGCAAGAGGGACGTTGCAAGTGTACCATTCTACTCCTATGTTGTGAATCGAGCTCTGGTGCTTTCTCATGCTGTCCTTCTGGGAGGCGCCGTAGGGGCACGGCACGCCGTCGACGATTACCCCGCAAACCTGCCAGTTCTTCTGCCCCTTCTTGGGTTGGCGGGCTATGCGAAAGCGACTAGTTAGAATTGCGTAGCGCTTCAATCCCACGGTTCAACCCTAGTTCAATCTACATTCGCTTCACTCGGGCCTCGGTGGCTTCGCTCCCTGGGTACCAAACTCACCTAGCTCCTTCAAAGACTTGGTCCTCTTGGGCAACACTGCATCAGGGGGTGGCTTGTACCCCTCAAGCTTCGTCTTCCCGTAGCTGTTCTTCGTCGTGGTGTTCGTGGTGGTGCTGTTCGAGACCTGCGGTCCGGCGCTCTTGGGCGGGAGAAAGTTGCCCTTCGCGTCCTGCATTTCGCTGAATAGAGAGTGCATGGGCAGGACGTTCGTGCCGTTTTCGGGGAGAGCATCCGGAAGGTGCTCGCCCCCTACAATGGCGTAATTTTTAGGAAGTTTCACGTGAGGTATGGTGAGGGATTCCACGGAACCCTCCATGTTGTGGTCCGCGTTCTGGAACGGAGCCGCTACTGCTGGGGGTGGGACCGGCGACCCCGTTTCTGGCCTCGCTGGTGCGAAGCCTGCGAAGAAGTCGCTGCTGCCTTCGCCATTTTGTGTTTGTATTGGCTGATCTTGGCCTGCAACTGGCGCCGGGGTCGGCGTCGGCGTTATTGCGGAGGTGGTCGTGGTCGTGTCGGTGGTACTGTTGCCAGTGGCTGTTGTCGACGCCGAGGTGGACGATGATGTCTCCTGCGGCTGTAGTTCTTCCTCCTTGCTCTTTGCTCCTTCCCCCGACCCTATTGCATCTGTTATTTCCGCCCCCACCACACCCTCCACGCCCTCGACGGTGACGGTGAAGGCGCTCTCCTGGCCTCGCTGCTGCCCCCCTACGAAGAGCCCCATCGCCTCCTCCTCGCTTCCCTCAATTATATCACCCAACGGGACAAGGGCAGGAGTCGGTCCTACCGACGCAGGATCGTGCAAGCCATTGCCGTTCTCAACGCTGTTGTCACCTAGAACGCTGTCAAGCAAGCCTCCTGGGCTGCTGCTGCCTTCGCGCCCTCCACCTGCCTCGACATCTGCAATAAAGTCGCACCCAGATGGAATCGCCCCTCCTCTGCTCTGGTCCTCACTTCCCTCCATGACCACGTGGTCCAATTCATTTGTTCCATCTGCTCCGTAACCTTCATTGATGACGCCAGAGGAGCCCACCGTGGCCGACATCGGCAACGACATTGAGTGAGAGAAAGGGTATTCTAGGAGCGGGCTGGGTTCGAGGAAGAGATTTGGGGTGGTCAAAATGCAGGGTGTGGCGACCGAGTGTGTTACACCGTTCGTTCGCGTGCACCGTTCTACACTCAACCTCCACTAAAAGCAATAAAAACACTTTTAATTCCCCTCTTATATAAATCTAAAATTCCCAGTGAAAAATCCAAATCTAGTATTCCTGTCAATAGCGCAAACGTCTGCCTCCAAAGCTCGGATCGGCTTCCCGCGTCGTTAGGAAGAGATAAAAGCAAATTTGAAACCCTTACCCGAGCAGCATCAAACTATAAACCTGCACTGAGATTTACTGTTAGCCTCTCTGTTCGGCCTGCTCTTCCCCTCCATCCCCGCCTCCGCCCACGCCCTCGCCACTTCCCACCGCCACCATGCACTCTGCTGCCATTCAGCGTATGCGCACTATTCAGCTCCCTAAATCGAACGCCGCCAACATCCCAGGTCCCCCTTCATCTTATGCCGGCTCTGGCATGAGCCTGCACCCTCACGGGGCAGTCCCTCATGCTAACCCTCACAGCTCTGTGTCTGTCCTTGAGAAGCTGAGGGAAGTTCGGCTCCCCAAGCGGCAGGTCGAGGAGGTTTCCGAGTCGGAAGATGATTCGGAACACGATGTGGGGAGCGATTCTGATGTCTATTCCAACTCGGCAGAGGAGGAGGTGAGCCATCCCCCCCCTTCCCAAACAAACGAACACGATTAATAAACTTCTAACTCCCACCCACGCCCGCACCCAACACACCTATCCTAACAGAAAAAGTACGACGGCGCCGCCTCCAATCCCAACCCTTACAACCCCGACAAGCCCGAAATCTTCCTCCTGAATTCTGAGACCATGGCCGAGAACAAAATTCCCCTGGACATGCGCCTAGTGATGGGTCTGCCTTCGAAGGAGACCATGATAGCCCGCCGCTCTGTGTCCCCGCCTCAGAGTTCCTCCCGTCCCTCTTCGCAGGAGAAGCGCCCGACTTCCAAGGAGATTCTGGAGAGTCGTCTCCAGCTCGGAGTGGTGCAGGAGACGACTCAGGAGGTGCCTCACACTCACAGCCAGCTGATGGCTCAGCTGAAGAAGAAGCACGAGTTCTCGGAGATGCTAGAGAATGTCGTTCCTAGCGATATTAGTAGAGAGAAGAGCAAGAGCGAGGCGAGGTGAGAAGCGAAGAGCCTGCGAGGTGTGTGGGTAATATGTTCTGCCACTTTAATACTTACTCGTCGTTCGCTCCTCGAATCGGCTTTCTCTTTCGCTCGTCGCAGGGGCCGCCAGCGCAGGAGAGAGAAGAGGAGGAAGAGGGAAAGGAGAGAGAAATCGAGCAGCTTGAGCCACTCGCCTCCTGCCAGGGGCAGCTTGAGCCCGCCCCCTCCTCCGGGAGGGGTGGCGCCTCCCTCGGACTTGGAGGCTGAGAGCTACGCAAGCTCTATCTTCGGGCGGGCGAAGACGGCCAAGAGAGGGAAGAGGGCGAAAAATGAAGCGGAGGCGCCGCACGACCCAAGCGCCCTGTCCCTCTACAGCGAGGATGCGAAGCAGCAGCAGCACGTGTACCAGAGTCAGAGCGACGAGTACTCGAGCAGCGACGACTTTTACGAGAGCGGGGACCAGTTTGAAGCCAGCGGGGACAGCTATCACAGCGATGTGGTGGAGAGTATCATGAAGAGGCCCTGGAGCGAGGAGGACAGGGCCCGGAGGCGGAAGGAGACGAGCGTCAGCCCCGTCAGAAGGGCGGCGGGGGGGGTAAGCGTCGACGTATCTCAAGCGAAGAAGCCCTTCGACAAATTCCAGAGGCCAACTTCCAACGCCAGGTGGGACTACGACGAATACGGTTACTTGTGGGCGGACGACGAGAGCTTCCAGCACGAGAAGGACAAGGGGGCGCTGGAGAAGAAGAAGAGATTCGGAAAGAACAGGGTCGACGGAGAAAGGTACAAGGGCTTGGTCGAAGCGTACGGGGACAGCGTAGTGCCCAGGGAGAGAAAGAGAAGGAGAAAGAAGGGGCACAAGAACCGCCCCGACGACTTCGCCGGTGCGTCCTCCTCAAATAACAACAACAACTTCGCCTTCGCACCGCCTCAAATGGAGCCCACTGGCGGATCCACGACTCTGCCCCCCATCCTCCCCTCGGATGCCTCTCGATCAGTATTCTCCCAGTCCCTCCCCATGAACAATTACCGCCTCCGCACAAAACAAAAGGGCGTGACTTCCTACGATTCGCAGTTTGAGTCCCTCGACATTCAGCACGCAGTGGTGCAGCACCATGTTTACGACCTGAAGTTCGAGGAGAACCAGCAGCGACACAAGGAGAGCGCGATCCAGTTAGGTGAGGGAACGCGATACGAGGAACGAATGCTCGGCCACAATCACTGCTACTCTATGCTAACTCGTCGCTTCGCTCCTCGTCATCGCAGGAATCGTCTGGGAGATTGAAAAGATGAAGGCACAGCTGCCGATGGCATTTTTGCAGCAGTGGGGCCTGGGCGGAGATGTCGCTGTCAACAAGAGCATCAAGATCATAATCCGCGTGATTAACAGAATGAGGCACAGCACAATTTGGGTTTGGTTCAAGCGCTGGAGGAACGAAATCAACGCTCAAATAGAGATCGAGTTCAACGCCAAGATGCTCCTCTTCCAACAGGGCGACGCCTTGAAAACCTTCGAGGCCATCGGCAGGAGGTGCCTGAGGTACGCTGCGCTGTCTGGCCTGCGACAGTGGAAGAAGCAAATCGAGAAGTGGAAGTTCCAGGAGGAGATGGGGGAGATGGACGGCGCCGCCAGGGTCATCCAGAGATACATCAAGATCCGTCAACACGAGCAGCAGAGCATGAACAGCATGCGCGCGGTGGTTGAGGTGGCGCTGCACAATAGACGCCAGATCACCATGTTTTTGAAGTTCGAGGGGCAGGTTGACGCCCTGGTCGAGCATCACAAGGTGACCTTGGCCATCAAGAAGAAGGAGGACAACGCAGCGGCGGTCATTCGTCGAGGCTGGCTGAGCAGTCGGTCGAGGGGAGCTATTGACCGGCTCATTCTCCTAACGAGGGACAGGAAGAGGATTGAGAGGCTGGCCCTCGAGAATAAGATGGCGAGGGTCGTGCAGAGGTGCTGGCGAGCGAGGAAGGACAGGATGGGACTCTGGCAGTTCAGGCTCGCCAGGAGGAAGAGGCTGGAGCAGGAAAGGAAGCAGGCGGAGCTGAGAGCCCAGGAGGCGAGGATGGGCCTGCAGGTCCAGAGGATGCGTTCGAGGATGGCGGCGGTCATTCAGAAGAACTACAGGACGCACCTGTTCATTATGCGCTTCAACAAGAAGGCCTACGAGAGGAAGAAGGCGAAGCTCGCCCAGCAGCTGCTGGAACACAAGAAGGCCAAGATCATCCAGAGGAACTACCGAACTTACAGGTTCTTAATGACGTTCAACCAAAAGGCGCACCAAAGGAAGCTGAGGTGGATGAAGGAGGCGGAGGAGCAGGCAAAGCGGGAGTACGACGCCGCTTGCTTCTTGCAGGACTGCTGGAGGAGGTCGAACCAGAGGCACCTGATGACCCTGCGGTTCGCGGATAGAAAGAACATGCTGAAGCAGGCTCAGGTGCTGCTGGAGCAGAACAAGGCGGCGCTGGTCATCCAGATGGCGTACAATCACTTTAAGGGGAGAGAGAATCTGCAGATGAAGATAATGAAGCGGAAGCTTGCCGAGGAGGAGGAGAAGAGGCAGCGCCTGAGGCTCGCTCAGAAGAAGGCGATCTTCAAGCAGCGCACCAAGGCGGTCAAGATCATCCAGAGGAATTTCAGGACTTACAGGTTCTTGGTCATTTTCAACGGCAAGGCGCGAGAGAGGAAGGAGAGGTGGCTCGCGCAGCAGCTGCTAGAGCACAACTCCGCCATCATCATCCAGAAGAATTTCAGGACGTACATCTTCCTCATGCGCTTCAACCAGAAGGCGCACGAGAGGAAGAAGAGATGGATGAAGCAGGCCGAGGCCGCCGCAAAGGCCGCCCACGAAAAGTTCCTCGGAGAGCAAGCCACCAAGATTCAGCAGTTCTGCACCGCCGCCTACGAGCGCTACAACCAGCCCGTGAGAATCTTGGCCAGGAGGCAGCTGGACGTCAAGAGGCGGGCGCGCGAGGCGGAAGAGCAGCTGGCCCGGGAACACGCCGCCGCGAGAGTCGTGCAGCACGCATGGAGGGCGAAGGGCGAGAGGGACATGCTCATGGGCAGGTTCAGCAAGAGGCGAGCGCTGATGGAGAAGAAGGGTCACGAGATGATGAGGAACGACAAGGCCACCGTCATCGCTTTTTGGTGGCTCCGAATTTTGGACAGGA
This sequence comes from Triparma verrucosa, assembly GCA_030267905.1. Classification (NCBI taxonomy): domain Eukaryota; class Bolidophyceae; order Parmales; family Triparmaceae; genus Triparma; species Triparma verrucosa. The sequence goes on from BRXX01000270.1 coordinate 28,938, forward strand.
AGGCGCTACGCAGGAGGGTCGTTCAGAGGCAGAAGCTGCACGAGAAGATAGCCGATCACAGGATGAGGGACCAGAAGGCTCGCATCTTGCAGAGGAACTACAGGCTGAGCAGGGCCAGGTACGTCCAGAGCCTGAAGTTCGAGCAGATGAAGAAGAGGTTGGCCACGGAGAGGCTTCTGGAAGAGCAGACCGCGCTCGCCGAGCTCGCCGCGAGGAGGGCTGCCGAGGCGAGGCTGGCCGCCGAGGAGGCCCTGAAGCAGATGGTCAACCAGGGCTGGAAGCTGGGCTCCGACCCGGTGGGCAGGAACTACTGGTACAATTGGGTCACCGGCGAGTCCACGTGGACCAAGCCGGAGGGCTGGAAGATCAAGCAGGACGAGATCTGGGTGAAGAACCAGGACAGCAAGGGCAACGTGTACTACTTCAACCAGCTCACTATGGAGACGAAGTGGATGCCCCCCTGCAACATCTGCAACAAGGAGATGGGCAAGAGGATCTGCGCCTCCTGCGACTTCTGCGTTTATTGCGTGAGCTGCTACGAAAACGAGCACGACAAGATGCCCGACGGCAAGGAACACGACTGGAAGGCTGCCGACATTGACAAGGAGAAGCTGAAGAGCGGAGAGCGGTACTGCGTCAAGTGCAACGTGTCCGCCGCGAAAAAGTGCTGCAAAATCTGCAGGGACCCGTACTGCGACAAGTGCTTCCGAGACATACACTCCGTGGGAAGGCTGGCGAAACACCCTTGGGTCTCGTGGGAGGAGTTCAAGAAGGGCTGGCAAGAGGTCAAGGGGAGAGTGGACGGAGAGAAGGACTACTACTTCAACGCCACCACCATGGAGTCGTCTTTTGAGAAGCCTGAGGAACTCATGCTCGACGAGGAGCTGGCGGAGCACAAGCTGCACATGCAGTACAAGAAGGAGAACGAGAAGAATTTAAAGAGGATAGAAAAGCTGGCGGAGAAGGTGGCGCAGTACCAGTACGAGAAGGACCAGCTGTGGTTCGAGGCCAACATGAAGAAGACGGCGGACAAGGAGGAACTGGAGATGCTCCGGCAGCAGCTCGAGGCGGCCGAGCAGAAAAAGAAGGACAGGTGGAAAAAGCTGTTCCTTCACCCCATCAAGTTCTACAAGGACTGGCAGGTCGAAAAGAAGAGGGCGCAGCAGGCTTACAGGAGGAAGCTTTTGTTGAGCGCCAAGCAGAGGAGGCATCTTGGAATGGACGACGCTCCTCCTGCGGCAAAGGGTTAGTGTTTGCGTGTGTGTAATATTATTGTGTGTTAAATATTTAGTGTATTTTAGAACAAAACGACGGTAAATTTTGTTCTCCCCGCTCTACCTCTTCAAGGTCTTCTGCACTCGCGCCTTGACCTTGCCTCTGATACTCCTAGCCCGCTCCCTAAACTTGCCGATCCTGCCCGTGCTCAATTTTGTGGCGAGACCTGTGTTAACGGCCTCCCTCAACCTGCCCATAAGGGGCTTGATGTTAGTGAGTTCCTGCTCGTACGCCGTTATTTCGTATTCCTTAGACACGATCTTTTGCTTCAAAACCGTCAGCATTTTCTCGCTGTCCTCCCTGTAAATTTGCTCGGACTTTCTGAAGCTCTCGAGGTCCCTCTGTGTGGAGAGTTTATCCTCTTCCATCTTGTTGATCTCGTCAGAGAACTTGGCCTTGACCCTGGCGACTTCCATCTCGAGGGACCCGACCTGTTGAGGAGCGAAGCGACGAGTTAGAATTATGTTCCGGTGATAATATATTGATACTTGCCGTCGCTTAGCTTCTCGATGTCTCTCACCTCCGCCTTCAGTTCCTCCTGGGCGGCCCTCATGGCGTCAAGCTCTCCGCTCGCGGACTCAAGGTCCCTGTCAAGCTCGAAAACCTGGTTGTCATACTTGGTGAGCCTGGACTCCATCTCCGAGATCTGCGCCCTCTGCTGCTCGATGACCTCGTCCTTTTCGGAGATCTCCTCGTCCTTGGAGGCCAACTGCATGTTCTTGTTGTTGATCTCGGTTTCGAGGGTTTTCACGGAGGCCAGAGTCTCGGCGAGCTCATCGTTAACTTTCTTTAAGCGGCCCTCCCAGTCCTACGAAGAAAGAAGCGACGAGTAAGAATTGTGTAGCAGTGGAAAGCGGCCTCTCGGTGGCTCACCTCTCGAACCTCCGTCACCCTGGCCACGGCCTCGTCCTTCGCCTGGACAAAATCGTCCTTCGCCTGAGCCAAGTTCTCCCTCAGCCCCTCGATGATAAGCATGTCCTGCGTCTTCGCCTGCTTCTTCAGCTTCTTGATCTTCTTGAGCTCCTTCTCCTTCATCTCCATGTCCTCCTTGGCGGTCGCCTCGGCAACGAGGGCGGCCCTCTTCTGATTCTCGATCTTTTGTTTGGCGTCAGTTATGTGGGCGGTGAGCTGGTCGATCACTTCCTGTTGGTCGGCGGCTTCGGCGGCCCTGTGGGGAGGGGTGCGGGTGTGAGTGGGGAGCAGTGAGTGGTGAGGGGAGTGAGTAGTGAACACATGTTGGACGGGGTTGGTATCGAAGACGCACCTCTGCTCCGCCATTTTCTCAGCGATGTCCTTCTGACCCTTGACGTCGGCCGCCACCTTCTCCGCGTCGGCCCTGCCCTTGCTCTCGCTGACGATCTTGTCCTCCGCCAGCTTTATTTCGACCCTCAATTTTTCAATCAGATCAAGTTGATCCGACGGGGGTGCCACCGTCGGGAGTGGCTCCTCCCCCTTGCCGGAGGCGGCAGCAGAGACCTCAGGCGACGAATACGGCAAATCTGAGGCGAGTCCAGCCGACGGGGCGTCCTTCCAGCTCCCTTTCTTCTTCCTGGCGCTGGCGCTCTTGCCGAATCCCTGGCCACTAGCTAAACTCGTGGGACTCTGAGTCGACATTTTAAGCGGACTCTTATTTGCAGACTTTAAAGTTGCAAACGCTGCCGGACACGGTGCCGGAACGAATGTCAATGTCGGTACAAGAGCATTCCCGAGGACCAGCGTAGTGACGAGTGAAAATTTCATCTGTGAGGCGGCTTTTGCGGGGAAATTATCCAAATGCTTCCTGAAATGTTTTTCATTTCATGCGTACCAGGAATTCCCCGCTTTTAAACCAATTTAACTATCCTCAACAACGACACATTCCTCCGGCTGAAGTCTAACTAGGAAGATACTGAAATGACGACGCCGACTTTAACGTACTTCAAGGGCTGGGGTCTAGCTGAGCAGTCCCGGTGGCTCCTGGCATACGGAGCGGAGGTGTCGGTGGGTGTCACGCACACAGGTCCAACTTTTAGGAACGTAGCTTTGTCGTCCTTCTCAGAGTTCGACAAGCTCAGGAACGACGGCTCCCTCCCTTTCGGTCAGCTGCCTCTGCTAGAAATGGACGGCTTGAAGATCTCTCAGTCGCAGGCCATGATACGTTACATCGCCAAAAGGTCAGGGTTGGCGGGTGGCACTTTGGCAGAGCAAGTTAGGTGCGACATGATAGCGGAGGCTGTGAAGGATGCCAGGTTGGGGGTCGTGAAGTGGCCGTTCTCGCCTGACAAAGACGCCCACCTCAACGACTTCGTGGCTCCTCTAATTGCTAAGTGGTACCCGAAGTTTGATGCGATGATTGCGGACGACAAGGAGCTGACTTATGCTCATATTTTGATCGCCGAGATGGTCTCCTCCTACAATCTGATGTTCGAAAGCAAGGGGGTGCCTCCGCCTTCTGCGGATTACGAGAACTTGAAGGACTTGACCGCGAAGGTCGTGGGATTGCCGCAAATGAAAGAATATTTGGAGTCGGACAAGAGGTTTCCTTTTCCAGCCGAGGGGGAGATCTGCAATTCTTATGTGGAGAACGTGGAGGTTGTTTTAGGGAGACGCTAGGCTGATAATAATAAATGCAATGATTGAGCTTTCATGAATAATATTAGAGGACCTAGTACTGTACTTATTCTTATTTACCAACACTAACTCCCGAAGCTAAAATGAATACTTGGATATTCTCATTCCCTCCCCGGAACGGTGAACAGCAACCCTCCTAGTTTCGTCGCGCAAAGGTCGAACAGCAAAACCTGAACGATCATCCTCCCCGACCTCCACGACCACCCCGAGAAGAACCTCCTGACCCCGTCTTCCCTCAGAACTGTCGCGGTCCCCACAACGCTCGTGTATAGCTTCCCTCCCAAATCCCCCTGCTGGCAAGTTTTTATAGTGTCCATGGGATGGCTGACGGTCGCGACCATGACGCCTCCGAAGACGGCCGCGAACATAGAGGCCTGAGCCTCCTCCATCTCAAGAGACTGCGGAAAGTAGTGAGTGAAGTTTGATAAGTTGAGGAGTGAAGCATCGATGAGTTAAAATTACGTACGTAATATTCATGGTCGGTCTGTAAGAAAAATAAACGGAACTAACGCGTGTCTCACCTCCTTCCCGTAACGTTTAACCGTCGGCCCAACCCCCAACATCCCCATAGTGTAAACCCCCTCCCTCCCGCACGACATAAAAAGCCCCCTAGTAAGTAATTTCCCCATCCCGAATTCCTTCGCAACCTTCCCCGGAGTACTTCTAAGAGTTCCCCCAAAATTCTGCTGCTGTATCATAACAAGTTCAAGCGGAGAACATACGAATCCGCTAGCCACGCCTCCGGCGAAGGCGGAGAGACACATTTCAGAGTCGCTGAGACGGCGGGGTATTCCCCCGGTTATGAGGTTTGTTGTTAGGGCGGTTAGGGGGAATTGGAGGGCGGTTAGGGTGCAGACGTTTAGGAGGGAAGTTGTGTAGCCACGGTACATTCTGAGAGGGGATGGGGAGGGAGGGAGGGGATGTGTGCGTTCGTTAGACGGTGAAAGTTGGGTGAAGGGGGGGCTGGATACATACAAATGATAGAATACAACTGTATTGTATGCATGATGAACCCTAATAGACCCTCACCTGCCTGGCTCCTGGACTACGCATTTAAAGAACGATCCATTCGCAAATAAAGCTGACTGCTGAGATAGTGTCTTCGAGTACAGCATCCATTGAGTGCATGAAACGTCGACCGCGCCGGTTACGATTCCGAGGATCGTGGTCTGGACGGCAGTAAGGCCTTGCAGCGATTCGGCCATGTTGGAGGTGAGTGGGGGAGGAGGAGCACTTTAATTCTTATTCTGGCGGGTGGCGAAAAGGACGAAGGCGTGGCGCTTGAAGATTTAAGTTCTTTGGGACGGTGGCTGTTGCTTGGGACTACGAGGGAAGTGGCTGGAGGTGTTTGATAGCGTGGTAGTCAATTTATGAGCGAACGAATGCGGTTGATGAGGGAGGGAGGTGACACAAGACAAAATTGGAAATGTGCTCTTTGCCTGTGAAAGGAATAGCCAACTTTTCTCACTCATTATTACGCAATATGTCAAAAAGAACGTCTTAAGATCTTGAGAACACAATTGCGATACCAGATTCGAACAATTTAGATGTCGTCGAAGACGATTCAGAAGTATTTGAAGACTCTGAGTTGGATTCTGTCGACGAAACCCAAGCCACCGGAGGTGATGATTTTATGCATACAGACGACTTCAGGCGACTATTCGTTGGTTTCGTTATGGTTGATACTTTAGTTGCGATGCGTTGGCTTGATAGGAAATGGCACAAGGTCGTTGAGAAGAAGCTGATTGAGTTTGAAGATGAGCCTTGTGGCGAGTTGATCGTCGTTGGAGGGAATGATATAAGTTGGCAGGAAGCTGGATCTGATGCGAGGAAGGAAAGGATAAAGCAGGTGACGAATGTCGTCTTCCTTCTGAATATTACGAAGGTCGGAGATCATGCCTGCTTCTACGCCTCCATTCTCGTCGTTGTAGACATCCCCGAAGGCATTACAATCATCAGTGATGTTTCCTTCGCAAGCTGCAGTAGTTTGAAAGATATAATGTTCCCAAAGTCGTTAACATCAATTAGTGAAGCATCCTTCGGTTATTGCTCCAGTCTAGAACAGGTTGATCTCCTTCACACGAACGTCAAAGAATTAGGTCGAAGTGCCTTCTTTGATTGCACAAGTTTAAGAGAGATGAAGGTCCCGTACGAGCTTCAAAACGGCTCGCTTGGTCACAATGTTTTCTACAACTGCTCTAAGCTATTCTCCTCCTACATCTTCGGCATTGATGTTGATGTTGATACCGACACCGAGGCGGTAGTTGCCTACCTCCACTCTATACATCGGTAAAAATAAAAATAATCAGATCCACGCGTTCTCGCATTTAATATCAAAAGCAACCAAATTCCTTTCCTTTCTTATCTTTCTTCTTTCTTATCTCCCCTCCTTCCTAATCCTTCTTTGGAGCAGCAAACATGGTAGTATAAGGATCATACTCCTGCCCCTCAACAGCAATTTTATCGTAATGCTGCTGCAGCGTGATCGTCCCGAACTTCTCGTCGGGCTCCGTAGTTAGCATGTCCTCGACGGCGTAATACTTCCCTGCGTCATCGTTAAGATCAGGTAGGGAAGTAGGTGTTAGAAACTATTGATTGAAAACCCGTCACTTGTCGTTTCTCGCCCGAATTTTTTTCTGAAAAAGCTCCTTTTTGTCTATCCTCCTCACCTATCCTCCCCGTTTCCGCAGCGTTTTCGATCGCCTCCAACCCCGTTAAATCCGCCAGCCTCTGAAGGTTATCGATGATGAAGTCGAACAGCCAGAGGGGAGCGTAGAAAAAATTCTCCTCTTTGCCGACAGCTTTGAAGAGCATTTCGCCTGGGATAACAAGAGCGAAAAGCAGTTAAGGGTCAACGGTTGATGTTTCGAGAATCATAATTGTTTGTGAATCTCCTAAAATGTCTTAAATTATTCCTCTCACCTTGTTTCTTCATAGTAAGAGGTTCATCCGGCCCTCCCAAATTCAACACCCTCCCCATCCTCCCCTCCTCCCTCCCACATTCAATTAAATACGTCGCCAAATCCTTCTCCGCAATAGGGTTACATCGAGTGACTGCGCCGTCACCGAACATAACGAAGGGAGCGCCTTTTTGGATTACTTCTAATTGACCGGAGACGGATTTGAAGAAGGCTGTCGGACGGACTATGGAATACGTTAAATCTGGAAGGCAAGTCTCGGAGGTTAGAAAATACGATCCGATAGGCAAACGTCAGCAACGATCCGGACGACCCAAGGCGAGAGATTCGCAAACACTCGAGACAACGGTTCCTTCAACTGTTCACGTCTAGTTGTGTTTTGTCCGAACCCTCACCTTTCTGTCCCTCCAATTCCTCCTCAAATTTAAGCTTCGCCTGCTGAAACTGCAGCCAAGGATTCTTACAGCAAAACGCGCTCAAAAGCGTAAAATGCCTCGCCCCGCATTCCGTCGAAGCCTTGAGAAAATTTGAGGTAGCGGAGTAGTCGATTAGGTAGGAATCACGTTTCGTACCGGAACGGGATGCGAGGCAGGAGATTACTGTGTCGATCTTTATTTTATAATGACGTTTTTTTAGGTAGTTAGAACCTTCTTATCTTATTGTGTATGCGGGGGGGGGGGGGGGGTCTTACCTCTCCTAGGGACTTCATGGTTTCCTTTAACTTGTTTAAATCAGTTACGTCAGTCTCGACAATCTCAGAATTTAAAAGGTAAGGTTCGACTGAAGGGTTTGAGAGAACGGATGACTTTGAACGGACGAGGGATATTGTTTTATAGCCTTGTCTGTTGATAAAAAAAGGTAGTGAGTTGAGTAAGTTGATGTACGTATCGTTGTTGGGATGATGATGGGATGATGATGGGATGATGATGGGATGATGATGCGTCAGGGTATCGTTTTCTAAACCTACCTTACGGCTTCTTTTACTGTTGACTTTCCAATGTAACCGCTAGCTCCTGCTACTACAAGAGTTTTACCATCGCCTTCGCCAAAGAGACGGGATGAATGAAGCGTTGATTTAGAAGGAGAGGGGAAAGTGAAGGTGAAGGTGAAGGAGGGGATGATGAGGATAGCGACGATGAAAAGTGCTTTTAACATTTTTTAAATAACCCGACACAGAGCAGGGGGGAGGCAGAAGGCGTAGATGTTGACAGGTAAGGGCTTAGGGTTTGGTAAAAGCGCTGAACGTGAGTGTGGAAACTTTTATGCCCTCTAAGATGGTCTGGGATTTCCCAGACTTGAGTTGAATCCAAAGAGTGCAACGCTGAGAGGCATTGACCTGCTCTCTGACTAGATTCTCCTAGACCTTGTCCTCCAAACGCCCGTTTCATAAATCAGATTTGACGCTCAAAAAAACTTTTTTTCCCCTTTCTTGACGCCTGAGGTCAAGTTTACCGATGCACGTCATGCTGCTGTTGCTGCTGCTGTTCCTCGTCGTTCTTCCAGTATTACCATTGAGCACTCCGTCTGCCAGTATATCCGCTCCTAGGTGAGTAATACTGTATTAAATTGCCGTACAGTACAGTATCATAAGTATCATACAGTACTGTATGCTCACTCAACCCCAACTTCTTTTCTCTTCTCTTCTCTACAGCCTCTCCTCGCCGTCAACGCACTCAATGATAAGCTACACGTCCTCCTTAATATCCTACAAATGCGCCGAAGAACGCCTCATTAACGCTACCTCCCTCCTTCCCTCCCCCAACGTAACCTCCCTAAACTGCCGCGGCCTCCTTGAAAAACACCTCCAAAGCCCTCCCCCAACAACCCCCCCCGCCCCAATCGTAAGCCAGTTCCTCTCCACCCTCTCCACCCTAACCTCCCTCCCCGGCCTCTCAACCTGCCTCCTCCTCTCCTCCCCCACTCGTCTCCTCCACTCCCGCCCTACCCCGTTCACCCCCCCGAAACGTTCCCTAATAGGCACTCTCTCAACGTTCGACTGTGCTCTCCTCCGTGATCGTTCTTCTCCTGAATCTCGTTTCTCTTTGCTTTTGAGCGATGAAGGTGATAGGAAGAAGGGTAAGAAAATAGGTAGGGTTTTGGCTGAAATTGATGAAGAGGGGGTTATTTATGTTAGAGGGATGCATGTTGTTGAAGAAAGAAGAGGTGAAGGTGAGAGATAAAAAACAGAAAACAGAACAATGTTGTTCTTTTAGAATACGCTTTCTTCAAACTATGTTTTGATTTTTCTAACACGAAAACGACCTTTTTTAACGGACACCATCCAGGTTTATCAACGTTATTAATATCATTTTTCAGTCATTTCTGTTTCCGAACTTTCGGGTATTATCCCCGAACAACGTTGATGAAGAAACCTCTAATATGTCTTTCCTTGGAGTCTCTCGGTTTCACGGCTGACTTCAAGAAGTTTCCAGTATATTTAAATAGAGGTGAACGAGGTGTAACAACAATGGTACATGAGAATCATGTAATTGATTTGCGTCCTCAATTTCCGTACACGGTTTGTAGGGCGCAGGGGTTGAGTTTGGTTAAGGAGAGGGGGGAGGGGGCGAGGAGGGTTCATGTTTTGAGTGAGTTTACGCCGCCGGAGGTTGGAGGGGGGAGGATTGAGGAGAGGTGAGAGAGAGGGAAAGAAAGAGAGGGCATCGCCGATACTTTCATTCTAACTCGTCAACTCGCTCCTCGAAGGTTGGAGGGAGAGGATTTCACCCTTTACAGCGCGAGGATAGTGGCGTTCATTTCCACCGTTGAGAATGCGAGGAAGCCCATGTTCGAGTACGCCTCAAAAGAGATGGGGGGATATGAATACGCGAATGATGCGACCGACGCGACCGACGGGACCGACGCGACTGATGCGTCGGCATTGCCGTTCGGGGGCATGTCGTGCGGCGCCTTCAAGATGCAGCAGCTCGCGGGCGGCGAGCAGCAGCGGCGCATCGCCGCTTTCCTGGCCGAAAAGGCAGAATCTGAGGGCGGCGCTAATAAATGAATTGAATAGAATTGAAAGACATAGGTTCGCAAAACAAATCCACGCAATTAAATTAGGACACAATTATACTTAACAACTATACAACCTCGTCACCGCCTCCTCTCTCACTCTCTTTCAGCATATTCAGCGCCGTCGCCTTTATGAGGTCCGCCTCTTGTAGGTGAACCCTCTCCTCGAACGTCTCGACAGAGTCGCAGCCCTCGAGGCAGTCCATTATCGCCAGCTTAACCTTGGCGAGGATGGGCTCGAAATCGAAGAGGAGGCTGCGCTTCTCGGAGGAGTAAATGCGGAGGGCGAACATCATGGCGGCTTTGTGGAGGTGGAGGATTGCCATCGGGTTGGAGAAGAGCTTCCAGTAGCTCTTCTGGGAGACGAGGACTTCGACCTTCTCTAGCTTCAAGCCGAGGACTTCGCCGATGGCCACGGTCGCGTGGATGCTGCAGAGAGCGTAGGGCAGGCTGTAGAGGAGCGGATAGAAGACGTTTGGATGAGTATTGGCGCCCACGCAATTTGCTTCTACAGTAGAACCACTGTATGCGTTTTTTCTCACCTCGTCTTTGCAAACTCCTTAATAACACTCGGGTGCAACTCCAACAACAACACGGTCAAGATTAGCGACAGCACGTTCCCGCTCCTGAAATCAGACAAAGGCGTCGAAGTCTGAAATCCGAGGATCTCGACCCACTTCTTCTCCTCCCCGTCGCGCAGGTCCAGGGCGAATACGACAGCGGACTCCATCCTCTCGACGAGCTTAGAATATGAGATGACCATCTTGTCACCCTTCTCGTGAACAGGGTCGTTCCAGAGCGGCAACTTGACGGCGGCGACCTGGCTGGGCGTCCCGTTGTAATTCCTAGATAACACGAGGCTATCGTTGCACGGAGTTACCATGAGCTGCCGAAAGAGAAGTAGCTGACACCCTACTTCTTTGCTAGGTATACTGTACTTTCGCACCGCCAGCGTTTTCACTAGCCTAACAATCGTGCTTAGGCTATCCATAGTATAGTTTATGGGTGAGGTTTCTGGGTGTGTGTTTGTGTGTGTTTGCCAGGGTTAGAGAGCTGTTGCAGAGCGGAGCGGTGAATTCGACGAAGAATGGTTTTGTCCAATTTCTAGCCATTATCGGTGCGAGCACGGCAGACAGACGTGCATACTGGCATATATTATGGTATAGTGCTAATTATTTCTGGCGTGAAACGAGTTTGTATTCTCACATTTAGCAAGAGAAGATTTGTCAGAGGGTTTGACAGAATTGTCAGTTTGAGACTTGCTTTTTCGTTGCAACTTCTTACAATCTTAATACGGTCACTTCCCTTCGCTCTATCGCACTTTCCGTGAACCGTTTGGAAGCGCCTCGATCTAAGCAAAGTCACACGTGTCCTGACGTTGCACATAAAACGTTTACTTCATCAGTTACATTCTCTCACCTCTTCTCTCATGGGTTTTCACAGTTTTCTAGATACGGACATGTTTCGCTTATACTGTCTGTTGCCCTTCATTCCAACGAGCTCTTTAGAAACAATGAGGACGTTGTCGAAAGATTACTACCGCACAGTAAACAAGTATTATCAGTCGAGAATAGCAATGGCGGCGATGATCGTACACGAAGGGAGCGACGTGAATCATATGCAGGATCGATTACAGCGTGACGATGTGACGCAGGTCGTCTTCCTTCTTAATATTACGAAGGTTGGAATGTATGCATGCTACAAAGCCTCCATTCTCGTCGTTGTAGACATCCCTGAGGGCGTTGAGAGCATCGGTCAATCAGCGTTCGCTCATTGCAAAAGTTTGACAACCGTATCCTTTCCGACGACGTTAACCACGATTAAGAGGTGCGCCTTCATTGGCGCCACCAAGCTGGACAACGTTCATCTTTCCCACACCAAGCTGCAGATCGTTGAGGAGTGGGCATTCTACGAATGCTCAGAACTAAAGTCGATGACAATACCCCCTTCACTTCGCCGACTTGGTTTCCTAGCCTTTCACCCAGGCTCCAAGCTGATCCCCAGATCGCTCCAACGAGGTGCTATCGTTGACTATTTGCACTCTCGGTCCCTTCGCATATAAATCAAAGTCGAATCGAAACCACGCGACCGTGTTAACAACCGCACAAAAATTTATGTTCAAAAAGAACGCTTTCCAATATTATATTATTCCTTCGTCTCCTCCACGATTAGAACTTCAATCTCCTTCGCTCCTGAACCCTCCATCCCCCCCGCGCCCCCCTCCAGAGCCGCCGCGTTGCAAACGTCGCTGCCCTCCGTCCCATCGTCTCCGCAGTCCAGCAAACTCCTCTCTAGCGTTCCGTCGAATTTCGAGAAGCTGGCAAACGCCCCGGCCGCAATAGCCGCTAGCAAAATGACGTCCCCCCTGACGTCCGACTCGTACGACATCGTCGGGAAGAGCGTGATGTCCGACTTCGAGGCCATCTCGGCCAGCGGTATGATGAGGGCGCTTATGAAGTTCCCGAAGATCTGCTGAGAGCTCTCGACGGCCGTCTCGTCGCTGGGGAAAGTCACCTCGACGGCTAGCTCGGCATTTACGGGCTGAATGGGACCGGCTACGAACCCTAATCCGAAGAGAGAGACGAGGACAAGCGCCGGCTGCGCGAGGAGTGAAAGCGGAAGGCGAGTTAGAATAATATAGCGGTAAACAAATACTCTTCGTTGTTGTCTTTCACCCCACCCCCTCACCTCCTTCCCTATTGCGTGTTCCGTCAGACCGAGGGGAAATAGCAAGAAGAAAGAAACCCCGAGGCAAACTAACGTCGACCTCTTGAACGCCTTCGTCTTGTCGACGTATCCCCCTATGAAAATTCCTCCTAGCAATATCGCCAGCTCGAAACCAGCCCCAGCGAGGTTGATTGACATTTGGTCTTCGATGCCTCCCCTAACCATGACCTGAGCGAAGCGACGAGTTAGTACATATTTGAGACGAACGAAGCGAGTCGCGTGGAAGGGTTTTTTTGTCGGCGTTAGAAACGGCGGAGGAGTTGCATAGCCTTTTCAGCTCGTCGCTTCGCTCCTCGTAGTCCATTCGTCCTTTCGCTCCCCGGCTCGTCTTCTCATCGTCTCACCTCGTCTATAAAGGCTCCGACTATATTCGTTAACGTAATGGAAGTCACGAAGGCTATGAGGGGCGGGTAAAAGCTCTTGTTCTTCAGGAACGTCTGAACCGAATTGAAGAAGGGCGGCTCCTCCTCGTTCGATTGAATCTTACGCAGTTCCGACGAGGAAGGGGCTAGCTTAGGCCTGTCTCTGAAACCGAATGCAGTAGCGAGACTGTAGCGCGGGGAGCAAGCGCGAAGATTGGGTTAGATACTGTAGGTGGCTGAGCGACTATGGTGACCTCCCCGCTGAGAGCTAAGCTGCATCTAGCAAAACCGCAGCTGTAGATGTAGCTGTCAATACCACCGCTTAGCTTCGCTTCTCACTCGCAATCCAATGTGTCGTTTGAGATACTACAGCCACCTCGTCGCTTCGCTCCTCGCACCCGCCTCGCTCACCTTAGTATACCCGCAACCGCAGCGATTCCTTCAAAATACTGCATCATACTCTCCGAATCCCCACAAACGCTCCCGCCGATGAGAAAGGCCCCCGCGATCCCAATCTGATTAAAGTTCAGTGCCACGGCCGTGCTCATGGCCCTCTCGTTGCTCCCGAACCAGGTGGCGCTGAGGAGGGGAGGGGTGCATTGGAAGAACGGTTGGGAGAGGCCGACGAGGATCGTGCCGGCTAGAAGGAGAGGGTAGGGGGTTATTGAAGAGGTTAGGGGACCGCAGGCACGGAAGAGACAACCGATGAACATTAGCAGAGACGAGAGTTTTATGCTGTTCGCCAAGCCTGCGAGGAGGGAGGGAGGAGGGAGGGTTTAGAAGCGATACAATTACTATATTATATATATTCACGTGGGAAGTCGAGCGTAGCTTCGCGAGCCGAGCGTATTATTATGATATTATATTATATATAGTTACCATGGTCTTGGTCGCTTCGCTCCTCGCGCCTCGCTCCTCGCACCAATCCCAACCAACGCCCTCACCTAAACGCTTGACAGTATCCGTGACGATAAAACAGCTCGCGACGTTCGTGAACAGAAAGATATCGATCAGGCTAGCGCTAGTGTGCCCCGGGTAGGTCTCGGCGAAAATTCCAGGGGTGGAGGAAGTGGCAAAACACACGAGGTCCGACAGGAGGGCCAGCAGCGAAAGGAGGGCGAGGTTCACGTAGCGATGGGACTCGAGGCCGATTTGAGGAGCTGGAAAGATTTTAGGGAAGGGAAGAGTAAGAGGGTTAGCGACGGGTGTACAGGGGGGCCTGTATCTGTGCAATGTCGGATTGCAGGGTCCTCGTTCCATGTGGGGTACAGTTGGTACGCTTTTAAGGTACCTTTTAAACGTTTTAAACGTTTTACTCTCTGTTTCGTTGTAGCTTACCGTCGTCATTGTTGCTATTTGAGTCAAATGCCTGAAGATTACTATTAAAATTGCGTCCTAGTGGCGTGGTAAGTCTATTAGAGGAGAAAAAGTGGGTCGCCACTTCGCTCCGGTCAGATAACTTTATTTTTCTTATTATCGCAACGCGCGTGTTGGTGCGAGCCACCGGGGAGAGGGTGAAAGGTGATGTTAATGTACAGACGAGGGCTAAGGAAGCCCCTAGTAGGAGCGATCGCGATCGCATTTTCACCGTCTTGAATGATTTTGGGGAGCTGCCCAGGAATTCGCAAAACTCCATATTTGGCCCCACACAGTCGCGAGGCAGCCAATCGTGGTAGCCAAAATATATCCACTGCCTCAATTGATCGTTTAAAAAATATCAAAGCACGTTGCGTGCGTTAAAAGGCCCAACAATTGTCCAACTCTCCAATCCAACTCCTATTTTTTTGCCCTCGGAAAAAAAAGTTCCTCCAGCCTCGACTCCCCGTCCACCCACCGCTTCCGCCGCCGCACTATGGACGTTGACACATCTTCGTCCTGCGACCTCTCTGACCTCGGCCTACAACTGCGAAAGCGCTCCTCAAAGGCCTCCACCTCCTCCTCTCCCCTCCCCCCGACGCCTCCATCCCCCCCTTTCCCCACCCAATCCCCCATCCTCCAGCACTCCTCTCCCTTCGTCGAGTCCCCCGTCTCCCCCTCTCATGGCTCTCAGAACCCCAAAACTCCGACCCTGACAAACGATACGTCTCTCGAAGATGTGACTGTGCAATACCCTCAAACTCGTCCTTACGAAACCTTCACTGCCACTCAGCTCCAGCAATCTCGCACGGAGTCTGAGACGACTTTGGAGGATGACAGTGTTCCTCTTGAGGGCGCTGGTGATGCGTTCCCCGCTGGTATGGGTTACCATGAATATAGGCGTCTACTAGAAGAGGTGAGAGAGAGTTTATGACGGAGTAGGAACCACTGTACTTGGATATCGACATGCACCTCGCGTCGACAATTCTAACTCTTCGATTCGCTCGTCGTAGGGCACTAGTGCTGATTACGATGTTTCGATAACGAGGTTGAATGATGAAGACGATGAAGACGATGACAGCACACAGGATGAGGTTCCTGCAAGGTGAGAGACAGAGAGGAACTGCTGACGCATGGATTTTTATTCTAACCCGTCGCTCCACTCCTCGCAGCCCGAGTATTTTGTTCAGCCGTTTGAAGGTCGAAGATGATGAAGCTTGTAGTCCTAGTATTCTGTTCGCCGATGGTAGGGTTGGAGGTGGGGAGGAACATTATGATGATGAAACTGTTGACGATGATGATGGAACTGTTGATGATGAAACTGTTGATGATGAAAATGTCGAAGATTCGCAAGTCAAACAAGGCTCCTCGCTTCGCTTCTCCGTCAATGTCAAAGACGACTCAATAGAATCCGATGACTCGATGATATATAACCTAGGTGAGAAGGCGCGTGTACTGGACATTGTCGTACATCGCTCCATAGTTCTAACTCTTCGCTTCGCTCGTCGCAGACGAAAACACGGAGCCGCCTCCTTCCTCGTCGTACCTCCCGTCGTCGTCAAGCGACTCCCCGTTCCAGAAATCGACGTCTTCAAAAACAAAGCGCCGTTCAATCTCAAAATACCCTCCCCTCCAAGTAATAACCACCTCCCCAAACTCAAATCCAGCTCGGCTGTCGAGGAAACCAACTAAAACAACACCACCCTCCCAACCCCTCCCCTCCAAATTCCTCTCCCAATTCCCCACTTCTCACACCCAAATCGTCCACCCTTCCCCCCCCCTCCTCTCCCACCTCCTAACTCTAACCCCCCACATCTTCGGTTCCGGCCATTTACCTTTAAACACCGCCCCCTCCTTCCTCTCCGCATCCCTCGCCAACGAGTGGCTAAAAAAGAACGCCCCCTCAACGCGCCGGCAGCTCACGGTTGACTTGAAGATCGTGTTCGTCAAGAAGAGAACGGATTACAGGTATATCAAGAGGTTGCAGAAGAGTAGGACGACGTACGTTGTCGTTGGGGAGGGTGTGAAGGTTAAGGATTTGGACGGGTTTAGAGTCGAGGATTATAAGAGGTGGAATATGGAGGAGGAGATGAAGAGGAGAGAAGTGGGAGGGGGGGGGTTGTTCAGTCCTGTTTTGTTGTAGCGAGAAAATATATATAGAAGAGATTGATTTGTTTCGGAAAATTGGGAAGAGGGTTGATTTATGGTTTTTTCCATTCGTCTGTGATGCTAGATAGATCCCAATTCTTGATTGAATCTCTGTTGAAAGACACGGCATCTAGGAGCATATTCTTCATGGTTGTAACGTTGGATACGTTCCATAAAGACAGATCGCCCTTGAACGCCTCGGCTTGCTGGAACATCCCCTCCATGGTTATAACGTTGGATACGTCCCACGAAGATAGATCGCCGTTAAACGACGAGGCTGCGATGAACATCCACTGCATATATGTAACGTAGGATACGTCCCAAAAAGACACATTGCCGTTGAACGCCGAGGCCTCACTGAACATCTGCGACATGGTTGTAACGTTGGATACGTCCCACGAAGACAGATCGCCGTTGAACGCTGAGGCTGAACCGAACATCCCCTCCATGGATGTAACGTTGGATACGTTCCAGGAAGACAGGTCGCAGTTGAACACGGAGACTTCACAGAACATCCCCAGCATGGTTGTAACGTTGGATACGTCCCAAGAAGACAGGTCGCTATTGAACAATGAGGCTCCCCAGAACATCTGTTCCATGGTTTTAACGTTGGATACGTCCCACGAAGACAGATCGCAATTGAACAATGAGGCTCGACAGAACATGCCCTCCATTGTTGTAACGTTGGATACGTTCCATAAAGACAGATCGCCGTTGAACGCAAAAGCTCCGTTGAACATTTTCAGAAAAAAAACTTCAGTACTTAATGTTGTCACTGATACTGAATACTGAATCGTCGTCGCCCCCCTCCCTTCCTCCTCCCCTGTCGCCCCTGAACGCGCTCTTCCTCGTCCTCCACTGCTCTCCTACGACCTCCTCCTCGATCTGTTTGCAGATGACGCTGAGCTTCAAGGTCCTCTGAAACGGATCTTCAATTTGCACTCCAATCTCGTAAATCCCGAAAAGCGTCCACGCCACAACCGACATGACGGGTCCCGTCGCCAGTCCGAACTCCCCGCAAACTGCGAACGGCAGAGTCAAACACCAAGTCGTCAGGAACCTAATCGTGTGCCTGGCGTAATTAAGAGGTACGGGTGTCTGAACTATCCTCTCGCACTGCCCTATGGCGTCGCTCAGTTTCATTACCATCGATATGAAGACGAGCCTCTCACGGCTCGAGAAAGTATCCGAGTCCTTTATGTTAACGAACTGTGCGGGTTCATGAATTTCTTGTTAGAGTCATCTTATTTTCGCATGGCGTTTTTTTTTTTTCACGCTCCCCCCCCCCCATCCTTACCTCTGACCCAAGCCTGTCGCATATCCACAACGGTCTATTCTGCGACGATATACAATCATCAAGCGTCCCCTGCGGCAACAACCTCCAAGGCGTCTTCTGCGTATTAACCCAAGCCTGTGTGATCTCCCCGTCGTCCCCCTCCCTCTCCTCGAGGTCCTCGTCTTCGTCGTCCGTCGACTTGTCTCCACCGTATTTACTGAAATCACCTTTCTTCTCAAGCCAACGTGGCTGAACCCTTTGCCTCAACAAATAAGGGAAAGCGGCGAGCAAACCCATGCACCTCTGAAGCTTCTCCCCTCCCAAATCTTTCTCGTATAAACGTGCCATCCTGGATAAGTCACGGGATATACTCGTTACTTGTTCCCATATTTTTCGACCCTCCCAGAAACGGGCGTAGGCCGTGTTGGTACGGAAGACGAGGAGGAGGCCTAGAGCGCTCCCGAGGAGGCTGTGTGGGGTCTTGGTTATTACTATGTGGTCGGCTAGGGAGCCTAGGGCGTGGCCTGTTTTTAGGAGGTAGACGTTTAGGATCCTGTGGATTAGAGAGACAGCGACGCCCCACCAGAAACAGAAGGTCACGGGGCCGAGAATCTGACGGAGGACGGAGGAGGAGGGGAGGGTCGCGACGTTGTGGAGCCAGTCAGCGGCGGTGTAGCGGGACATGCGGGGGATGCCGCCGAGGGAGGAGGACTCGCGGTAGGTAATTTTGTCTTTGGGGATGTACTTGCCGTGCTTGGCGAGGCCGGCTGTTGGAGTGCCCTGGGACATCCACGAGAGCCATTTGTTCTCCAGAGGTGTGGGCTGTTTGGAGGAGGAGGAGGAGGAGGAGGAGGAAGGGGTAGGCCCAGATCTTCGTAGAGGCCAGGGAAGTGCGCTAAGAGACGTCGACGTGCAGCTGTTAGTGCAGCTGTGAGAGCAAGTTACGGGGCTTGTCGTGAAACCACTTGCGCTCTTGAGCAGCACTGAGAGCAGCACTAGTAGTAGGAGTAATCGCGTCGGGAATCGCCAGGAACGCATGATGTGGTGAATTGGATGCTGTGGTTGAATTCCGCACGCAGCTGAACGTCTTAGCGTCCACTGAATTAATATGCGAAGTAAATAGTACCGGTGTGTAGCTGGTGTTGTGCTGTTGCGCGCTATAAAGCCGACTGTGGAGATCCTTTTTTCAGGGCAAAAAACCTGTAAAATAAAGCTATCCCTCGCAGCCTTTTGACTCGGATTGCCGCCCACGTTGTGTGTTAATCCCCTGTGGTCCACCTTCGTTGATAGTCGTCACATTTCTCTGCATCTGCAGCTGTCTCGTAAGGTCTCGTAAGGTCTTGTAAGTAAGGTTTTGAGTATCAAATCTTGGCTGCCGGCCGCTCCAAGGTTCCCTTCCTTTCCTTTCCTTTCAACTGTAGGCTGCACGCTACATTAGTCTGCCCGAACCGGAGCCCGAACGCGAACCGGAGCCTGAACCGGAACCTGAGCCTGAACCTGAACCTGAGCCTGCTTCACGCCTTCGCTGCACTACAGCATACAATCTACAGCAGACAATCTACAGCATACAATGTCTCAGCCGCCGCCCGACCTCGAATATGTCGTCGAGCTTTTGATGTCTCCGCCGATCTCCCTTCCAAGGTCTCTCCTCCCTTCTACCGATGATACAGTAACAAATGCAACGGTAGCTCCGATTGATGAGCATGATATTCTGAAGGCGCTGTTCTCCAATTTTTCTACTCCCATGTTGCCCAAATCCTACTTTGAGCAGAGAGCAACAGTCCCCCCAGCGGCCTCCAACGCCGCCGACAACGCCAGCGCTAACAACACAATATCAATAAACATGTCCCCCAACACCTCCTACATCTCCAAGCTCCTCTCCTCCCCTTCGACCTTCTCCTCCCTCTCCTCCTCCCCCTCCGGCCTCCCCCTCCTCACCTCCCTCCTCACCTCCCTAACGACCCTCCTCCTGAACCCTTC
>BRXX01000270.1:48646-86988 GCA_030267905.1 Triparma verrucosa
CCCCCCCCCCCTCCCTCACCCACTCCGGCCGCGCCACCACCTCCACCCACCACACAACCCTCTTCCACTCCTGCGTCCGCTTCGCAAGTTCAGGCGTAAACGCCCGTTCCCTCATCGACCTCGTCGATATAGACTCCTCAAACTTCACTGATATCAACGTCAAACTAATTAAACTTATAGGATACGTTGGTAAGGCATCCGTACAAACCGGTGAACTACGTAGAATCATAGAACTATGCAAGTCAGGTACAGGTCAAGTAAAAGAGGACTTACGTCTGAAAGTAATCCTTGCGATCCGCGCCATGGCTGAGGAGGGTAGCGGTAAGGTGAACGCTTGCCCTCGTGCGTTCTTCAATTTCGGGGGGAGGGGGAGTTCGATGGGGGGAAATTTAACCGCCTCAGACGGAAGGCCTGCGTACCCTTTTACGAGTACTTTTAGGTTCGATACGTGGTTCAGGGCTGAGGCGTTCGAGAAGAACGAGAGGATTGTTATCGTTAACTTCAAGACAACAGGCGGGGCGGGCGTCACAGTCGAGCTGAGACCTAACCAGGAAAAGGCCGAAGATCCTACCGCTACGCTCCTAGTGAAGGTCTCACATGACGATTCTAAGATGCAGGAGACCACGACGGTACTCGAGGGATGCGTGCTGTTCCCGCGGGAGTGGTACTTTTTGACGGTTAAGCATTGCAGGGTTAAGAGCTTCTTCGCATCGAGGTGAGGGAGACAGCGAGGATCGTAACGAAGGATGAATACCTGAGAAGGAAAAAAAAGGGAATCAAGTTGTATTTATTCTAACTCGTCTCTTCGCTTCCTCGGCACGACGCAGCAAAGACGAATTGACCATAAGCCTCAACTGCAAAATAACTCAAACCACGACAGTGCCTTACCCCTCGAAGGTCAGCACTCCCGTGAGTCAAATCGAATTCGGTTCGAACTTCGACGGCCAAATCGGCGCAATCTACCTCCTGAACACCGACATCTCCGACGCGGCTTCCGTCCAGTTGATGAATTTTTCTGGCTGCGTACCTTCCCCCACCTCCCTCCCCTTGAGTCCCCCCGTGGACATAATAACCTCCGACTCTGTCGGTTCCGACAGCTTCGACTTCAAAAAATTCGCGTACGTCTACGACCCCGCCAGGACCAGAGACGACGGGGGCGTCATCAAAGCCAGGGACGTGCATTCGAAGATCGAGCTCGTGCTTAATAATACAATACCGTGGAAAGGTGAGGGGGGGGTTGGGAGGGCCCGAGAACAAGAGAGCGTAAGGAGAGGGATTCATGAGACACATCGCTTCATTATAATTAACCCTAACTACTCCCACACTCCCACAGTTCAAGGTGCTAAAGACGTTATATCGTCCATAGGAGGTATTCAGACTTTGCTCCCTCTCTTCGAGAATTTGCCCCCGACTTTTTCTGCCAGTCGTGACCTCAACACCACCGAGAACCACCTTGTGCCAACGCTGATATTCCTCCTTTCCTCCTTCCTGCGCAACCACCCCGATAACTGCGAGGCGCTATTGAAGATGAACGGGGTTAAGGTCGTGGCTAATTCGCTTATGAAGCATAAGAATGAGCCGGCGATGAAGGTCGTCAGGTTCTGCAAACCGGCGGCGACGCAACTTGTTGATGCTATGATGGACTTGAGGTCGGCGACGAATATATTGCCTGAGGTGAGAAAGTGTATTTACCTAATCCTAACCGCGACCGCATGGTTATCCAATTCTAACTCGTCGCTTCGCTCCTCCCCTCCTCTTCCAATAGCTTGAGGACCATGTCCTCAAAACACTGCTCTTCAACATTCCGCTTTGGCTGCTGTCGCCTCCACTACCGCAACCCCAACTTCCCGGCGTGACGCTTCACGCTACTCTCCTCCCCGTCCTCAGCGCTATCGTTCAGGTCGACACCAAAAAAGTCGCCAACTGCATCTCGCCGGAGACGCTCCTCTCCTACACCATCCAGTCTATCCCCTCCTCCGACCTCGCCCCCGTCTCGTCGTCCGGGGCTCTATTCGACCGTTCTTCGTCCTCTCAAATTCCCCCCCTCGCCCCCCCCACCCCCTCCGAGATCCTCCACATCCAGTCCGTCCTGATCGGCATGACTGTCTCCCTCCTCGCCCAGAACTGCACCGTCTCCGCCCTCCGCCCCTACCTCGGCTACATCAACCGCTGCCTCGACCTCGAGTGGGACGCCGCTGATAAGATGCTCGAAGAAGGCGGAGGTAAGATCGTGCGTCACCTTCGCCCAGTCCTCCTCTCCTACACACTTGCACATTTCTGACTTGTCGGCTTTCGCTTCCTCGGTTTTTTCACTTCGCCCGTCGCAGCCTTCGAAAATGTCGACGTCTGCAAACGCGATCAAGGGTCCAAGAGGCAAATCACCTTCAAGGCCTGCAAGTCCCTCCTCCTGGGCTTCCTGTACTTGCTGAGGCTTCCCAACGTCCAGAATATGCTTAACTGCATTGACGTTACTTTCGGATCTGCACGTGCCGCCGTTGCGTGGATATTAACGGCCTGCGTCAACAGCTACGACGATGAAATCAGGGGTATAGGCATAAGGACCCTCACGATATTCTTGGAGAAACTCGAGGCGAAGCCTCAACAGGTAAGAACGTGATTCTTCTCCGCTCGTCTTCGACCACGTCGAAGCCGCCACCGTACCGTTTCTAACGCCGGCAACATAACTTTCCATGCTTAGTCGGCACCGCCGCAGGCGGATCCGAGTGGGGTTGAAAGGAATTATTCGGCCGACAGAAGGGAATCGTCGAGAAAGTTCTCGATATTCTCGAGCGTCAAGGGGGCGGTTGGAAAGGTGGGCGAGACCGTTACCGCGGCTTTACCTTTAACTTCGGCCGTTGCGCAGAATCAGGTCAACACGAGGTTGGCGTACAAGCTTCTTTGGCATAGGTGTAAGCGACATAGTATAAGACTTGGGAGTGAAACTCACGATGCGTTGATGGATATGATCGTCGTTGGGGAAGGCGCGGGAATGGGGGGTGGCAGAGGGCCAGACGCTCTTCGGACGGTCATCGAGGCGGACAAGATCCTAGGCGGAGGCTTTGTGTTCACGGACAAGGAAATGTACAAGCCGCAGAGGTGAGAACTTTAGAAAGGAGCATATACAGTCCGCCACCGTTTCTAACGCCGATCGATGCAGCGCTGTTATTGACGACAGCAAGGAGCTCAGGTCTCTCAATAGCCTCGCGGTTGTACTGAGGCTGCTGAGGTATCTCCAGCCCGGCTCGAAGGAGAAGTGGCTGTTCGAGATGCTCACTCTCATCAGGGTTTCGCGAGGGAGTGTCGAGGAGATCGTGAAGACCAACGACTGGCAGCCTCATTTGTTCTACCTCGTGAGTGACATCTTGGAAGAAGTCAAAGACGGGAATCTGAAGACGAAGGCAAAACTCGTCACGGAGGCGGTCAAAAGCAAGGTGAGAAGCAGTTTTTTTTTTCACAACACCGCTGATAGTAATACTGACTCTTCGCAGAGCCAGATCGGCGGACCTCCGAAGCCGCCCACCCGGGAGGAGACGACAGAGGAAAGCCAAAAACTCATGCACAGCATGAGGGGCAGTAACCTCGAGGTCAGCTTCTCGGAGCTTGACGTGGAAGGGGGGGGCGTGGAGGAGGACAAGGCCAACCCACCCAACCCGCCAGGGCTGTTGAGGGAGTGGAGCCAGGGGGAGGAAGGCGAAGAGGGGGACGAGGAGGCCAATTCCAATCCGAACGAACCCGACCTGCCTCCTTCCCCCGTCGCCAAATCATTTCCCGCGCCCACGGCTGACACGACGCTCCGCTTTGACCTCTCCCTCAAGCTCTACTCGACGCTGCTGTCGCACTCCCTCCGCTCCCCGCCGCCTCTCTCGTTCAAGTCCCTAGAGACAGCTGCTTCTCTATACAGGACGACACCCAATGGGACGGAGGTCTTCTGCAAGGTCCTGAGCCACGTTCTCGCGGACCTCATGGATAACGGGACCCTAGTCAATGTCCATGACATCGCCGAGCCGAACGACGGAGTTCAGAGGAACAAGGCCCTGAAGCAGTCCGCTTCCATAGTCACCGCCGCGGCCTCCTCGAGCTCGTCGAATCCTCACATGTCAGCGGCCATCTCGCAGTGGCGCAGCCTCACGCACCTCGCTACCTTGATGGTTGGACTCATCACCAAGCTCGGCTTTGGAACGATTGAGATGCTTGAGGCAAAACACCCCGACAAGGCCAGTAAGGAAGAGGTGAGAGGCTGCGAGGGCGAAGTCAAAACTACGAGGGCAGTATCTAACATCGTCTTTCACGCTCGCCTCGCTCACTGCAGGCATGGAACGGCATAGGCGGCGTCCGCCTTTCTCAGTCCAACATCCCTCCTCTGAACGCCACGAAGGTGGACGCGAAGACCACCGCGGTGACTTTGGCCGCCCAGCTCCTGAGCTTGCTGGACGCCTTTATATTCCCCTCGGATGGAAAGTCCGGCGACAGGGGCAGGAGCTACGGGATGGCCCTCGTCAGGGCGACGGAAGAACGAGTTGGCAAGCCGCAGGGCCCGCTACTGTGCTCCTTGATTCGGCTGTCCCTGCTGCTGATCTCTCACCTGGAGCCCTGCTCGCTCCGGTTCCTGCACGCGACAGGCCGGCTGAGAACGTTCACCCGCTGGCTCCTCACTCTGACGAAGGAGAGTAGTGTAGCCATGGGAGGATTCGCCACGCCGTTCTCGGAGTCGACTGGCGCCCTAGACAGGCTCGCCCTCGCCGTGGCCCTCCACGCCCACAAGGCCCTGGAGAAATGCGCCCGCATGCTCTCGATCTTCGAGACGAGCCCGGACTTGTTCCAGTCTCCCTCGGACCTCAAGAAGACGAGCAGGCGTGTCCTCAAGGCCAGCCACGAGCTCATGGAGATCGTTAGCGTGCTTTACAAGACCAATAGTGAGTTGTTGCGAAGCTCCTTTCACCCTGGCGCGTACGCTCTGCTCCAGGAGGCGATCAATCCCCCGCTCGTTGCCGACAAAGAGGCGAAAAAACCGAGTCACGAAATCAAGTTGAGGACGTTCCTCAACAGCAAGTGGGTTCGAAGGTTTCATGACGTCGAGGTAAAGACCGAGGGGGATGCCGAGAAGGGCGAGAAAGAGATCGATGTCGTCATACCTGAGATGGTGTGCGCCGGCCAGATCTTCGACGGCAAGGTGGTCAGCGACGTGGGGAAGAAGGCTGCGGCGGACCTGACCTCGGAGACTGCTCAAATAATCCAGGCCTACGACACCGCGCTCAACGCGCCCTTCTCCGAGTACCTTAACAACCAAAGGCAGTGGGCCGACACGGCCAAGGTCAGAGACCTGGAGGCGGAGGGTGACGACGCCATGGACAAGTTGAACCTCGAAATCAAGGAGGAGGAGGTCAGGGTGAAGGAGGAGGCAAGGATCCAGGCCGGCATGTCGGCAATCGACTACAAGGCGATAATGGCGATTTTAGACGCGGAGTGGTCCGTCTGGGGAAATGATGGAAAGGACGGGAAGGCGGCGCGGCACTGGATGCTCAGCCAGCACACGGACGAGCTCCACCGGAGAATCCTGCTCGCCGTCAACCCTTCGTTCAACGATCACGAGGACGCGAGCTACCAGGGCGGCCTGGAACGCGACCGGGAGAGAGCCGAGAAGGAGCGCGCGGAGAGGAAAAAAAAGCAAGAGGAGTTGGTCCGAAGGGCGGCCATAAAGGCCGGCGGCGAGAGCATGGACGTGGACGAAGATGACGAGGAGGGCGGGGGAAAGCTGCTCGACGAGAGCATGGTAGACGAGAGCGTGGACGAGGACGCCGAGGACTTCTATTTGGTTCAGAACGACGATAGCAAGGACGAGTTCGCGTGGGCGAAGCAGAACTTCACCTGGGAGAAGAAGGAACGAGTTGTCATGGTCGGCGAGGTCATCGTGGTTAACCCTGAGTACTCGGTGCGAGGCAACATGCTCCTCACCACCAACGCCATCTACTTCCACCCGGAGAAGACGCTTGGCTCTGACGTCAACGCCGCGCCCGTTGCTAAGGAGAAGGACGCACGCTGGCTCCTGAGCAAGGTCGTGTCCGTGTTCGGAAGGAGGCACATCTTGAGGCCGCAGGCTCTCGAGATATTCTTCTCTGACACCCACGAGGTGTTCATGAGTTTCGAAGGGGGCGCGAAGATCAGGGATCGATTTTACACCAAGCTCCGCGGCCTAAACTGTCCGCTGCTCAAGGCCCCTTCAAGGAGCCTGAACCCCCGCCAGGTCTTTTCAAGGCTCAAGATAACTGACCTGTGGAAGAGAAGGAAGATGAGCAATTTCGAGTACTTGATGAGGCTAAATATTTTGGCGGGCCGGAGCTTCAACGATATCACCCAGTATCCGGTCTTTCCGTGGGTTTTGAGCGACTACGCCAGCGAGACAATAGATTTGAACGACCCTTCCGTGTACCGGGACCTGACCAAGCCCATCGGAGCCATAAATCAAGACCGCCTTGAGGGCCTCTTGGAGCGTTACGCCGACATGGATGGCTTCGACGACGACATGTACAAGTTTCTGTACGGCTCTCACTACTCCTCCCCGGGCGTCGTGTTGCACTACCTCGTTCGGCAGGAGCCCTTCACAAGCATGGCCATCAGCCTGCAGGGCGGAAGGTGAGACGCTATGAGGACCGAAGCGGCAAAGCGGCTACAGGATCTAACCCAAACTTACTCGCTCGTCACAGGTTCGACTGCCCGGACCGCCTCTTCTTCGACATAAAGAGCTCCTGGCATTGCTGCCAGACCAACTCCGGAGACTTCAAGGAGTCGATCCCGGAGATGTTTTCTGTCCCAGAGATCCTCATGAACACCAACAATTTCCCGCTCGGGAGCTTGCAGGACAACAGGGGCTCCGTGAACGACGTTATTCTTCCGCCTTGGGCCAAGGGCTCGGCTCACGAGTTCATCAGGATCCAGCGCCTCGCCCTCGAATCCGACTACGTCTCTGAGCACCTCAATTCGTGGATCGACCTCATCTTCGGATACAAGCAAAGGGGCGCCGACGCGATCAAGGCGAACAATTTGTTTCACGCGCTATCGTACGAGGGTGCGGTGGACATTGACAAGATCGACGACCCCACGGAGAGGAAGGCGGCCGAGGCTCACATCCAAAACTTCGGCCAGTGTCCCTCCCAATTACTCACCCGAAGAGACGGCCGCCACCCCAAGCGCGCTCCGCCGACGGAGTGCTGGACCCAGCTGCTGTCCTCCGATACTCGTTGCCGGGCCCTGGACATCTACCACCCGGAGACTCCTCACCCAGATTCTCCCATCACTGCCATGGCCGTTCACTCTGAATGCCTTCGCTTAGTGTACTCGGACGCCACGATATCGACTCACTTCTTCACCCCGCAGGGGAGGGACAATGTGCCTTTCACACTGAAGCCTACTGGGCAGTTGACGATTCCCAACGCCGCCCACGCACTGTCCAAGACGTTGGCGTGCTTCCTGCCAGCGACTGAGGAGGATCCGCCGCCGCTTTTGCTGAGCGGCTTTTACGACGACACGCTCAAGTCCTATACCTTCCCGCCCAAGGGTAAGGCGCCGACGCTACAGGCCACAGCTGCGCCGCACCGAAGCTCGGCAACTTGTCTAGCGACTAGTGAAAACTTTGTTGTATGCGGCTCCGCCGACTGCACATTGACGCTGCTTGAGGTTGAATCAAGTGAAGGTAAATTCGACAAGGGGCCAACGATTTTGTACGGGCACGATTCAACAGTGACGTGCTGCAGTATTGACAAGGTGAGAGCTGTGACAACGATGACGACGGCGATGACGAGCAAATTCAATCACAGCAGTTTCTAATCTAATCTTTTCACGCTCGCTCCGCTCGCCGCAGGCTTCGAGCGTCATCGTAAGCTGCAGCGAGACCAAGATTGTCGTCCACGATTTGAAATCGAAACTTTTCGTTAGGCAGTGGTGCCTGGAGGGCGAGGCTAGACGTGTGTGTCTGACCTCCTCGGGCGAAATCGTCGTCGCCACTGACAAGACGCTGGAGACCTGGAGCGTGAACGGGATGAAGATAAGGTCTCTCGCCCTGGCCGGCATCTCTGCGCTGAGAACCAGTGGTCATTTCAATAGCCAGTACATCGTGGCCGCGGCCGGATCTACCCTCCACGTGTTGACACTGGCGCTCGAGACAATCAAAACACTGGAGCTGTCAGATGAGTGCGTGTGCATAGAATTTTCCCCTGCCGACAACTCCGTGGACCAGTATATTTTCTTGGGCTACGTCGGGGGAGCGTTGGGTGTGGTCTGTGATCCCGGGCATCGTCTCAAGTGTATGGATGATGCACTGCAGGCTTGGTTTGAGTGAAGGTCGAGGATTAAGAAGTGAGGAGTGAGGAGTGAGAGGGAAAAAACGAATAGTTTTAACTTGTTAACTATTTTATAGATAAAATACACGGGAGTTCGGTTGATGACTTTCATATTGCGTATTCAGCTTTCTTGGCCTTCTTCTCCCTCCTCAACAGCACTATGGACGCTCGACTGGACCTATTTGTTCACCAATTTCAATTTGACCAGCTGCTTCGGAATGATCTTGGCATAGACGATGATTAGAAGGACCTGAGCGATCGCCCACTGAAAGGGAAGCTGGTACCCCGCCTTCGAGTGCAGCCAAGGGAAGCAAGCAAAGCACAAATTTATTAATACGGTCCCTGTCGACCGCTTAACAATCATAGTCACCAAGAGCTTAAATTTTTTGAGCTGCTGGTACATCTGACCTTCTGTCTTTCCCTGGTTAACAGCGTCCATCGTCTTTATGATCATACCACCGTAGATTTTTGTGTTAATTTGAACGCCGACGATGCAACTTGCAGTCAGAATATAGTACAAAGGAACGCCAATTTTTTGGTAACTTTGCCCACCTAACATTAGAAACGTGAGGCAGTTAGCACTGAAAATAAAGAGGAAGCAGACGATAACTGAGTACTTGTATCGTCTGAGATGCTTGTTGTAATCATCCCTTTTGAGACCGCTTGATTTGCATGAAAGACTAACAACTGCATACAGTTTCGTGAAGACGCACGCCCAGAAGAAAATTGCGCCGATGCAGTTGGCACAGGTTACGGGTAAGTCCGATCCTACGGTTTCTTCCGTTGTCAAGTGCAGTATATTGAAAGCCATGTAACCTAAAGTAGACACTATGTTCAAGCACTTGCCGCAATAGAATTTGTCGTTAAAGACGGCAAAGCCAAGGGGTTTGCCGAAGGGATCCGCCTTGAAGTCTGCGGGTGGGGCGATTTTTTTCGCTTTCGGGCTTTTAGGGGAATTGAGTTTATCTCCTCCCTTTTCGCCTCCGTCTGATTCGTCGGTTAGTGTGGTCATTTTAGAGGCCCGACCGGCTGGTGAGATTTTTGCCTTCAGTGTGCCTAATGGAGCCCTACTCGGAACAAAAGCTCGGAGAGTGTCAGGGATCACTTGCGACAAGGTCATTGAAAGGTTTGTACAAACGAGAATCAGACAAATGGCATGCAGGACTTTGACTGCGGTGACATGAATGTGGCAGTCTGCGGGCAGCGAGCAGGTGGGGGTTGAACGGGACAGAAAGGTGTTAGGGAAAATACAGTTAATGCACGTCAGCACTTTTTTGCGCCGACCTTTTTGGGACAGAAAGGTGTTAGGGAAAATACAGTTAATGCACGTTAGCACTTTTTTGCGCCGACCTACCTGTGCCCTCCATTGAAAGGAAGTCCCCCTTGCCCTGCCAGCCTTCGTCGCAGAGACATTGGTTGCCTTCGCAAACGCCGTTACCGGTACATATCTCGTAATAGTATTGATTCGTATCGAGGGAACAGTTCGACATCGGTGTCGGCTTTTTGTGCCGTTTGAAGAGCTTCTTGGGGCGTGTCCTATTTAGTTGTTGTCCAAAGCTCTGAAAGAAAGGTGTTACTAACAGTGTGCACCAAATCACAACTATGAGGATTCTACTTCTAC
Source organism: Triparma verrucosa (assembly GCA_030267905.1). NCBI lineage: Eukaryota > Bolidophyceae > Parmales > Triparmaceae > Triparma > Triparma verrucosa. The sequence continues at coordinate 58,601 of BRXX01000270.1, forward strand.
TTCTAGTCGTGACTTGCTACGCTGCAACGCGACCCCCAAATGTCAAAAATCCTGCAGGCATGCCGAAATTGCATGATATGACGACAAGGTGCGTGTAGTTGCAGATGTCGTGACTTCAGCTCCAACCATGGAGGAATAGTGCTTCTAAATTCGAGGTTTTACGAAAGTTATCTCCACTTTGCGCTAACTCTGGTATTTTCGCAGTGCTGGTGAAAGTTCTGCCGCAAATAATGAACATCATCAAAAGCTTATAGAGAAATTCCCCGGAGCTATGCCAGCGTCTGCATTCAGGTCCAGGGTGGAAACGATGCTCAAGGCCAGGGGGCTCGATGGGGGTAATACGCTTCTTTCTACTAGTTTTTGTTGTGACGAGGTGAATCGATCCTTCGAGCGCCTTCTTTCAGACTCGTTAGGTGGACATTCCTTCAACCTTGGCGGCCTTTCTGGATTTCCTTTTGCGGGCTCCGTCGGGATAGGAGCGATGGCGTCCCACATTCCGACCGGTGGGCATGCCGTCGTCATATACGGCCCTCATGTTGGCTTTTCCACTGCAGATTACGCTGCGGGGGCTGTCGAGCGTAGTGGCATTGCAGCGCCGAATGGATGTTGTGGATCCGCAATAGCTGCCATGAATTCCATCACAGCTGAACACGAGGAAAGTCAGCGACCAGGATGGTTCAAGCGCAACCCGCCGCTCCCTCCAATTATCGACATGCAGCAGAACCATGTGCAGGAGCAGATCAAGGGCCAATTCGATCCGGAGGTCGGTCTCTCACATGACTCGCTCCCTTCGGTGGCCTTCAGCGCCATCACCCCTGATGTCGACTACCTGCTCGGGACTGGGAGCGACGATGAGACGCACAAGTTGGAAGGCAAGGCCTCTACTCTTGTTGTCATCGGCGGCATTCTCGTCAATACGGCCCCGGGGATGGAGGATTATTTCGTGCCCATGCGCTTCGAGCTTTTTGACGAGGGCGGCAAGCTCAAGACGAACCTCTTGGGAGAAATGTTATAGACAAAATTATTAGAGAAAAGAATTTAGTTCATTATTGAAGAAATTATAAATTCAGCTTTGGTGTCGCCTTTATAGGTTGCCTTGTTTCGTTTTCGTTGAGTTGGGATATTGATGTCGTTGTCGTTTTTGTTGGACTGCCCTTGCCCCTATTGCCGGCCCGAGACGCCGGCTGGGTGACGAATTGTGCAAAGGAGGCCACTCCGAACTCCACCAGGCCCACGATGCCAAGCGTCTTGATTCCGTGGATCCAATCCTTTTCTCCCAGTCCAAGTGCCTCAAGCACCTGATCCCCAGTTTTGACGAGACCCAACGCCCCCATCGATGGCCGTCCTGCGCACCTCGCCAATTTCATGCCCCGAAATTCCCCGCAGCACAAAGATTCTATCGCCCATCTGATGGGTGACGCCTGCTTCAGCATGCGAAGCAATAATGGCAACTTTGATTCCGAGTCGCCAGACGCTCCCGCGGGGTTGATTATCCCCAGCACCATGTAGATGATCATGATCGGGGTCCCCGCGGCCAGAGCCGTATCGCCGTCTGGGGCTGCGACGAGCGAAGCGACGAGACGAGTTAGAGTAAAGAATCAGTGATGAGCGCCGAGATCCTTAAACGCGCATTCTCACCTATCGACCCCACTGCAAATCCAAGCAGGTCGGTAACCACTGTGGTAACTGCGAGGGTAGAGGTTAGCCTCCCCAACGAAATATTCAGGTTGGTAAATTTCTTCAACAGGTAAGCGAAGGCGACGCTAAACGAGCAGTCCATAGGTACCTCGGCGATCATCTTCGCGACCAAGTACTCCGTCCCTCCGTAGTGGTTCTTCATCCTCTCCCTCGTAACCACTGGCTTTTCCCTTCCGAACAAATCCAGAGTTTTCATCAAAGCCATCATACTCATGTTGATTACGGCGTAGCTGAGCAGCGCTGTCCTGTCGGCTACGGACTTAGCGTTCGGCTTCCCTGCCATGTTCTCGCCAAATATGTTGGAGAAGATGAAGCTTAGGAGGCAGCACGCGCCAAGGCGGAGGCCGTTCACCGTCGAGTCGCGGACGTTCTGCTTGAAGGAACGTTTTATCAGGACGCCGATGCGACGGTGGACTGGGAGGCGGGGCCAGGGGGTTCGAATTGTCTTGGTGGGGGGGGGGGGATTTTGTGTAGCTAAGGCCTCTCTTTTTCTGAAGGCCTATTGTTGTTTCAAGAGTTAGACGTGTGGGGGGGGTGGGGTTGTGAGGAGTGAAGTGCTCGTAACGAAGTGCTCGTCGCAACAATACGGCAGGCTCACCTCCGTCAAAATATCAATCCTCTCCAAGTCCTTCTTCATGATCTCCTCCTCCTCCACATCCACGCTTACGAGGTCGATAAGGAACTCTGCCACGTTACCGTCTTTCCTACACTTGAATCCCAACTTGTTGAAATACGCACACGCCTCCTTAGCCGGCCCTATATAAACAGGTTCTCCACCAGGAGCCAACAAAAGCACGTCCGTCAAAACGTTATAAACGCTCCCCCTCGGAGCGTGCAACGTCACAACGCTCGGTATTCTATTACTGACCGCGACCTCCTTTAACTTTTTAACGACCTTGTGGGCTTGGGAGGAGTCTAGGCCTGTGGTTGGTTCGTCGCTGAGGATTAGGAGGGGGGAGGAGAGCATTTCGAGGGCGCAGGAGAGGCGGCGACGCTCGCCGCCGGAGAGGCCGGGGGAGGAACTGCCGAGGGAACGGGAACCAATGGGACGGTCCAGGACCGTGTTTAGGGAGAGGGAATTTACGAGCATCTGGACGACGATAAGAGGAGGAAAGGAGGTTAAAATTATTTAGGCGGAGAAATTCATGAAAGTTGTCTCTCTCTCTCTGTTTCCGTTGTCGTTCTCACCTCCTGCCTCATCTCCACTTCGCTGTTTAAGAACGCAGACTCAATCCCCAACGTCTCCCTCACCGTAAGCATATTAAAGAAATCGTCAGACTGCGACAAGTAAGCAATATCGTCAACCTTGAGATTCTGAGAAGTGTCCGTCCTATTGTCCTTCGGTCCTGAGGTTTTAAGCATAATAACGTCGCCTGAGTACTCTAGATTGGAGGGTAGTATACCAGCGAGGGCTGTTAAAAGGGTGGACTTGCCTGAACCGCTGGGGCCAAGGATTCCGAGCATGTGGCCGGGGCCGAGGGTGTAGGAGGAGGGGTGGAGAATGTTGGAGACGCGGAGGGACGTCCAGCGGAGGGAGAAGGAGGGGAGGGAGGAGGAGGGGGAGGAGGTGGAGGTTGGGAAGGAAGGGGTTGGGAGGAGGGAAAGGGTTAAGAGGAGGAAGGCGGCGTGTAGTGTGAGGCGCATAGTTGATGTAGCTGTTGCTGTTGCTGTTGCTGTTGCTGTTGCTGTTGTTGGTGCGATGAGTCTCCGCCTTTGTATATATGTTTAGTAGAGATGTTGGGGGCGTGTCGCTGTCTTTGAGATACTTTCACTTTCACTCCTTTCGTACAGGGGCCTGTAGTTGCTTATTTTGCTCCCCTAGGATGTCACGCTACACTAATCGCTAAGACTAAGCCTGCACTATTCCCGCTTATGACGATAATACGTTTCAGATTGAATTAATTCACGAAACAAGGTAAACATCTCTACTCAGGAATTTAGCACAAAGGAAAAGTCATCAAAAAGACATCCCTTCGTTGCTACCGATGACGACGATGAAGATCTCGACTCAGATTTCGACTCAGATCCTCCTAGCTCTTCTATTACTTCTTCTAAACATCCATTATTCTACAACTTACAATCTTTCCTCTCCGTCTCCAGCTCGACGAGACTTAATCTCCAAGTTTACCCTCATACTCAGCCCCCTCCTAACGTTCCCCTCTTCTTCCACTGCCCTCGAAGAGGCCCTCGAATCCCCCTCTCCCAAACCAACAATAACAAAAAAAGTATACTTCGACGTACGTATATCCCGTTCAGACGGTACGTTCGCCGTGAGAGATAATGACTCCGCCGATCCCGTCCTAAGGTCTACGCTAATCTTAGGCCTATACGGGAACGATTTTCCCGTTCACGTTGAAAGATTTTTGAGTTACGTTGATGTAAAAAATGATGGTCCATCTTATGCTAATAGTTATTTCACTGGTTTGGATCCTGTGACTGGTTCGGTTGAGGGTGGTAGGATTAAAGGTTTGGAGGTGGCTAATTTTAACAACCAGGCGGTTTTGAATTATGGGGGGCAGATCGTTAAGAGCGAGCTGTGGCTGGAGGATGGTTCTAAGGAAAAATTTAAGCACGACAGGGAGTTTCTCATCACGCACCGCGACCTTGATGTGAGTCCTAAGTTCGGGATAACGACGACAGCGAGCGCGGCCTTGGACGGCACCAACACGGTTTTCGGCGAGCTTCTTGAAGGTTTCGATTTCGTTAGACGATGTGAGTTCATACAGAAGTATTCGGTTTCGACGAGTACGGAGGAGCCGGGGTCGCTTAAAGATGAGGTGTTCACCATGCAGAAGGAGTTCTTCAGGGGTTTGGCGAAGGGAGTTGGCGACTCAAGATTGGATGAACTGTACGAGGGGAAATTTTTGAGGAAGGTCGACGTCACTCGTTGCGGTTTGTTGTAAAATACAATACAATATTGTGGATTTTGATTTAACCTCAATTACTTCTTCTTTTTTTTCATGACGCATCCGACACTCTTTTACAAGGTAAAACGATTAGTTCGCCGGAGGCTTACAGCATGCGGTGTGATCTCTTCTTCGTTATTCATTTTCCCCCCCTTCTCTTCGATGAGCGATGCCACGACATTTTTTTACCACAGGGGTTTAACGATTAAGTCGCCATGGTCTTACTCCACTACTCCCCCCCACGCCCCTTAGACTTACAAAACGTCAGACAAACAGAAGTTCTGCGCGATAGCCTCGGCCGCAACGCCGCGCATGTTAAGTCGGCAGACGTGCTCCATCAGCCTATCCTGCGCGTCGTCGACGTCCACGACCGTCTGTTCGGCCCATAGCCTTTCCGCGACGGCGGCAGCCTTGGTGACGGCGATCGCGTCGAAGTCCATGGCGTTCACGCCCTCTGCCCACATGCAAGCCTCGCCGCCGAGGACGCTGCCCTGCTGCGACTCGCTGAGGCCGTCGAAAGGCTCGACCTGGTACATGCCCTGCCAGATTGCCTGCAGGGCGTAGGTCTGGAAGCCTCCAGGCTGCTGCTGGTCGAGGTACCAGGGGCCGCTCAGCACGACGTCCGCGCCCCTGTCAATAACCGTCGGCATCATACTCTGGCTCTGCCACACATTTCCGAATGACCCTTCGGGAAGGTCCTCGGGATAGGGGATGCCGTCGTCCGCCATCCAGACACCGAGGGTCTTGTTCAAACCAGGCATGACCTGTGCGGTGACCTGCTGCCAGAAGTAGGACTGCAGGGCGACTCCGTCCTCGATGTTGTTGTCGTCCATCCACTTCGAGACGGTGGGAGATGAGGTGAAGCAGCTGGTGTCGACTTCGTCGCCTCCGAGGAACAGGTTGGCGTCGGGGAAGATGTCAGCCATCTCGGTGAGGAAGGAGTGCAAGAACGTATACACATCAGGGTTGGTGGGATCGAGGGTGTTGCTGCAACTACCGTCGAGAATAGTCACTTCCAGCTTTCCCTTTCCCCAAGATCCGTGTCCGGGAACGTCCCACTCGGGCATCACGCGAATCCCGCGGTTGTACGCATAGGAAACGATGCCCTTGAGGTCCTGAACGCTGTAGGACGCATCGGGATAAGAGTAGGCGCCCTTCTCGGCGAGCTCAGGGAAGAGGTCAGAGCCAGAGGGGAAGCTCTCAGTGTCCGAGATGTGCCAGTGGAGAACGTTGAGCTTGGAGGCTGCCATGGTGTCGATGATGTGCTCAATGAAGTGCACAGGAAGGAAGTGGCGCGCCGAGTCGATCATCAGGCCCCTGTATGCGAACCTGTCACCGAGTGAAAAGCGAAGAGTTAGAATGAGTAGCCATAGCCTGCAACATATTTTGGCCGTCGCTGTGTGCCTGCACTGTCGCTCACCTCGGCTTATCTGAAATGTTTATAGGGGCGTTCTCGATGGAGCACGATTCTCCGGCCAGGTGAGAGAGGGACTCAAGGGCATGGATAACACCGAACTCGGTGGTAGCGGTGATCTTGCAGGAGCCATCTTCGCCAATGCTCAGATCGTAGCTCTCGTCAGTGTCAACGGAAAGAGAGGGAGAATTTGAGGGGGAAGACACTTTTATCGTACAGGTCGAGACCTCAGCAGCTGCTTGGGGAGGGGGGCTTTCCCGAAGAGACCTGGCCGCATCATAGCAGCCCATTCCACCGGCGATTGCTTCGGAGTAACGCTGGAACGCATCCGAAAGGAGAGTGTTTGACACCTTTTCGTTGTTATCCGTGACCGATGAAAAAGAGATCGACTGAGAAACATAGAGGGCTGTCGTTCCCGTTGTGTAAGAAGCGGGCAGAGGCCATGGTGAATAAGATTTAGCAAGGGGCAGAGCGCCCAAGAGCAAGGAGGCGATTGAAAGCTTCATGAAATGAGGGCAGTTTTTGTGAATAGATCCTGCTGAGATCCAAATGGGAATTGCGAGACTCGCTCCAAAAATATTTGTCAGGGCGCTGTTAAAAAATATTATTCGATGCTTAATTCTTCGCTCTCAGAGCACAACAATTCCGTGGCGATCCTGAGGTCCAGGGCATCGTCTTTGATGGCTCTGCAGGGCCTTGGCCTTCGGCAGGATAACCCCGAGGAAGTGAAGGTTTTAACTGAGGACATGCGCTTGACGAGTATTGCTGACGAGGCCCTGCTGGAAGTTCTAAATGTGTTCTCGGTCGAGGGCGTGCCAGCTGCCCCTCCGAGCCTGCCATCAAGCCCCCAAGTGTCCTCCGAGGGGGGGTCACCAGGGGCCAAGGCTGCGGATTTGAAGCGTCTGCGGGAGGTCAAGGAGAAGTTCGGGAACGTAACTGTAGTCGACAAGGAGAGGGTTCACGACCTGCAAATTAACGTGGAACGGGCTACTCGTTGTGCCCTTCGCTATCGCAACAAGATGGTCGCGCTCCAGAGCGAGCTGGATGAATGCAAGAAATCGACGTCGGAGAAGCTAGAGAGCCTCATGACGTCCGAAGTTAGGGATTTGTTGGTCAGGATGTGGATCGAGGGAGGTGAGAACGACGATAACGAGGACGTACTTTGGCTGTTCTATCCTGTTAACGTCGATCTTCATGCGACTTGCTACGCTACGCTCGTCACAGGGTGTGTTCAGAAGGACACATTGAATAATTCAGATCTGTCCGAGGGCATGTCGTTCGTTCGTTCTGAGCACTCGCAACTGAGGGACGCTGTCAAGGGTAATTTGGACGAGGTGAGAATGATGAAATTTGTAGGTACTGGGACATAACGTAGAGAGGATAACTAACTCGCTCGTCTTGGACCGCTGCAGTTCGCGGCCTTAATCTCAGAGAGCATGATCAACGTGAACTCGTCCTTGATGACGTTGGAAAACGAAAGGAACAAGCTTTCCGAGGAAGTTGAACAGACACAACATGAGCTGAAGAAGGAGAAAGAGGAGAGGGAAAAGAAGGAGAAAGAGATGGAGGAGGAGGGAAATGCGGTGAAGGAAGAGCTGGCGAACGTATCGAAGTCGCTGCAGGCGGCAAACACGGACCTCGTCGACGCCATGAATTCGCTGAAGCTTATGGAGGCGAGAGAGGTCGAGAACAGGCGAAGAGAACAGTCCGACTTCGTTGACGAATTGAGGGGAGGTGAGTATGTGGAAATACGTCAGTCAAACTAACATTCGTCTGTACAAACTTGGCTACTTTATTCTAACTCTTGGCTTCGCCTTTCGTAGGGTTCGTGCTCAAGAAACACTGCGAGGGGCGCCAGAAAATCCACTACAAGAGCTTCACTCTAAGTGCGAGTGCGCCGCATGTGGTCAGCTGGAATGATGGGGGCAAAACCTTTCCTCTTGCGGATGCCGTGATTAGCTTGGATACAGGGGTGGGGAAAGTTTTCAGCATGGTCAGCGCAGAGGGGCAGAGGTTAAGGTTGGAGGCCGAGAGCGCCTTGAAGGCTGGAATATTCGTAACTAAGTTGCAAGCGTTAATAGGGAGTTAATAATATTTTAACCTCGAATGCAGGGCTGGGTTTTATTTTTGTATTAGCTCTTGGATCTCGTCACTGAGAATCAAAACTCCGTTAGCATAAGCGCTGTGATTCTTCTCAATTATTTTTGAGTCGTAGTATCTATAGTTGACCATGAGCCCGTACGACTGCGCCAGTCCTTTGCGGGTCAGGTCGGCGGCGAAGTTCACTCTGAGGGCGAGGGAAACGAAGTGTATTAGGAACTGGCGAACGTGGCGGTCGTGTTATTCTCATCTTGCTCGTGTTAAGCCTGCGTCTCACCTAAATAACTCAGCGCCGTTGTTCATATGGAATTTTGCGACTCCGTCCACTGGCCGCTTTCTTTTCTTTTCTACGGCAATGTATCGGGCTGCAAGCTTGGTGAGTATGGGCTTCAGGACGGCGGCCTTTTGAACGTCCTCGTGCCAGGGACTGGTGGAGTCTTCCAGCACATTTATTAGGGCCTGAGTGGCGTCTCTGGGGGGGGGGTCTAGTGCCAGTATGGAGAGGAATGCATCGCGAGCAGCTAGGGTCCCGAAAACCTCCATTTCATTCTCGAAACCGAACTCGTCTGTGAGCGAGGCCTTGGCCAAGAGCCACTTCCGAAAGCGAGGGATTGGACTGAGCGTTGAGTAAGTGGTTATGTTTGGAAACTCGCGCTGGAGAGTAGCTGCAGGGTGAGGGTTAGAATGGTGCGTATGGTGGGAGCGGAGCGACCAAGAACCCCCACGCGATATTACACACTTCCGAAGGTTCGTCATTTCGCTCCTCGTTGTCGCTCACCTGCCACTCTCTTGATGAGAAAGTTGCCTAGCTCGACACCAGCGAGGCCGTCCTTTGTGCTATTGATCGAGTAAAAGATTGCCGCCTTGGCGTCGTTCTCCTTCGAGCCGTCCGAATCACCGCTACTCCTGTGCTCGGCTATCTGCTCCATGGAGGAAGTGAGCGAGGGCATCAGGGCGACGTGGACAAAGACTAGAGGCTCGTCAGGGAGGGAAGGATGGAAGAACCCGAAGCAGCGCATTCCTCCTCCAAGGCGTGCGCACAGATCGTCCAGAGACTGAACCGGATGCACACTCTCCTGCTTCGCAATCTTCTCAATGATTGCTGCAGGGGTGTGGTCAAAGGTGATCCGCCGCAGCTCGAGGATACCACTGGAGAACCACTGCGACAGCTGAGGAGGGGGGGGTATTAGGCGCAGTGAGGGTTAGAATGAAACGACGCAGCGAAGCATCAATTCTCACTGCTTTCACCTGTTGGTGGAGGTCTTGGTTCAACTGTTTCAGCTCAGCCTTGCGGTCCAGCCGCCGCAGGTCGCTTCGAATCGAGACGATGGTCTCCATTCCATTCGGAACGTCCGTCAAGATGCGAGAAAACAGAGCCTCGTATCGAGGAGTTGAGAGCTTTCGAATGACAGCCGCGCTCTTCTGGGAGAGGGCGGCGGTTGTGCTGGTCGCGGTTTTGGCTATGAGAGCGGAGAGAGAGGAGGTGTCCGCGCCATAGTTGTCGCACAAGTAGCGCAGGGTCGACAGCTTTTCATCATCAGAAAGGATCTTCGTGTAAATGTGAGTGAAGTCCCTCGAGAGCTGGACCTTTGACTTGTGCGTGTGCGACGGGTCGTTATCGGACAGGAGCGAGGTTAGGGTCTTCGTGATGGCCGGCGTGTGTAGTGTGGAGGTGGTGCGGAGTAGTAGTGGTTGCAGTGGTTGCAGTGCTTGGAGATGTCGAGCTGATCTGAACATGGAACTGGTAATTGATGGTGAATTATTAAGTTCAGGCGTGATCGTTATGCATAAGAATGATATATGTCCTAGATATAATGACCAAGTAATATATTCTGAAAGTGTGAGCACTGGCGAACGCGTGTGAGGGTTGTAAGAATGAGAAATTGAGATTTCATTTCCCAGAGAAATTTATCTTAAGACTGAGGTATTTTTGTGGTCAATTTTGTTCATATTATTCACCTTAATACTTCTCAAAATATTTTTACTGTTTTGAACCATCAGAGAAAAGTCCACCTTCGCCGATTTTAAAAATAAATTTTTATGATTAAAAGTTTTACAGAAATAATAAGTTCCATATTTGAAATACTGAGTACATTTAGTTATCTAAGAGAACACTTTTTGGCCAATTTGGAACTTATTCTCATCACTTTTTTTGAACATTTTCAAAGCATTTTGTTGTCTCTATGATTATCAAATTATTCCTCTCAGAGGTATCAAAGTGAATAATATGACCAAAATTTACCAAGAAAATGTTTAAAATAGCCTAAACACTGAAATCGCTCGAATGTACACTCGATGTGGATGTAGAAGCTGCGCTTTGTTGTAAAAAGACTGGGAATTAGTAGGCTAGCTACTGCTCACACTCGAAAATCACGTTGTAGTATAGCCTCGCTAATTTTCTTAACGGTGCACACTACTTATATCACCAACAAGCGGATACATCAAATATAGAGCTAACGAAGTATTATTTATTGAAAACCAGAACATCCAAAATTTCCTCCTTGTGCGGCTGCCTGAACTTTCCCCCCCCACACCTGAATTATCCCCAACACCGGACGCCACGATGTCTCAAAGATCGCCAACGATTGAAGAAAGATTCCTCGCCATATCTGCAAAGTTCGAGGCGCAGGAAAGCGCCATGGATAAGTTGACAAGGTCTTTGGAGCAGGCCATGACGAAGATCGAGGATCAGGATCAGACGATCGAATCGCAAGGGCAGACGATCGAGAAGCTGGGGCAGACAATGGATCAGCAAGGGCAGACGATCGAGGTGCAAGGGCAGACGATCGGGCAGCAGAGAGAGAAAATCCAGCAGCTGGAGGGGGAAGTGAGGGGCCTTAAAGAGACGAGTTCCTCGTCCAGCTCAATAACTGCAGCGAGACTGTCTGAGCCTGTGCAGTCGGGGAAGTTGGTGAGGGGGTGGAGGGTAGTGCTTGTTTTGGGGGCACTAGTGCCGCATGGGCTTGCTTTGGGTTCGCTTGTAGACGGGGATGCGAGGTTTGTGGCTGCGTCTAGGATGTTTGAGTGGTTTGGCATGGTTTGCTCACTTGCGGCTGCTCTTGGAAATCCAAGGAACTACAGGAGCAGGAACGAGAAGCTGTTTATTGGACTCTGTTCATTGACGGAGCCAAGTTATTATGCCATACAAGTACTTGCCTTAGGGTCGACGCGTCCTTTGATCTGGACGTGTGTTTGGGCGTTGATATGTCCAGCATGTTTCTTTGGCACAGCTAAACTCTTCTCGAATTTCTCCGATCGAAAGCTCGGAGCGTCTATCACGGTGCTATTCAAGTCCCTTGCCAGCGTCCTTGTTCCGGTGCTCTACATCAGCACCGAGTCACTCCGCTGCATCATGGAGTCGACCCCTGATGCCAAAATCGACGGGAGGGGGTTTATTGAGCGTTGTGGAAATCCTTCGCAGCCCACTGCTTGGGTATCAATTTTCTTAGGCGTAAGTTGGGTTTTGACTTATGTCATCCACCCCCTGCTACCCAACCACAGAACTCTGACTTGGAGCGACGTAATGAAGCTCGACATGGGCAGGATGGAAGGGCTGCAGTTCACCCTCTTTTCTACTTTCTCAATTTTGGCGCTGGTCATGTACGCACTCACAAACGAGGAAGGCACAGAACTCAGCATTTTCCTACAGTGGTTCATATTCCTCATGGCCGTGAACGTTGCCCTCCTCGGCCTCATTGTCATCTACGAGTACGTCATAAAACCCGCCATCTGCCGACCCACAACCCGCTCCCCCGCCTCCTCCTCCGTAACCAGCCAAGACGCTTTTCACTTACCCCACGACAATAGCAATCCCATCAACGCACTCTAAAATATAAAAAAGTAACGAGCTTTATTAGATAAAATCGCAGCAGCAGTCTTTCAATTAAAAATACAAGCTGATTAAACAATTGTAAGAAAGTAAGAAATTAAAAATAGAAGACGAAGTTTATTTGAGAGCAGAGCAGTTTCATCGTTCCCATTTCCCATTCCCACACACTTCAATTCAGCCCTGCTCAGATCGCTCGTTCAACTGTACAATATTCACTTCAATCACTTATTCACTCGCGATAGTTGGCCGACTCGCTTCCGAGCTGCGCCGCCGTGAAAACTCCCAAACTAACGCTAAACCCCAGCAGAACCAACAGCCCAGGAGTGAAGTTAGGTTCCACATAATTGACAATGAGGCTGTCGATGTTCGACGGCAGCGGCTGCTTGCTCGCAGCCGCCCAAGCCTCCACCGTGATCGCCAACCCCGCCAGCACAAAGGCGCCCGTAGAAACCGCCACCCCTGCCTTCAGAAACCTGTCGATGAATATCTGAATAGGAGCGGGGATGAGGGCGAAGATGTCGTTGGGGGCGTTCTTATTGGCGGCGACGGGCGTGCCGTTGGCGTCGCGGATGGCCCCCGGCTTGCCCAGGCGTTCCTGGAGGGTGGTCATGCCGAATTTTTCCTTCAATATGGCTTCTTGTCTTTCTGAATCAGTCAGGGTCGTTGATGTGCCCTTTGCTCCCTCATTATTACTCCCTGTAGCCACTGTTTGCTGTTGTTGTTCAACGACCTCTGGCGGTGTTGTATTGATTTCCGGCGCTGGTGACTTTCCGAACCCTTTGCCTGCAAATAAGGGCGCAAATAAGGAAGAGCTCGGCCGCCGACTAGTGTCATAATGGGAGCGAACAGAGGGGCAAATATTCTTTATTAAAGGACGGTGAGAGGACTGGAACGTCGATCGAAAGCCTGTGGACGTCGCAGACAGCGACAGGAGGAACAAAAACGTGATAAGACGGGAATTCATTGCGCTGGAGTGGATCCTTTTCCCAGCGATAAGAGGCTCAAGCTGCTGAAGACATTTCCGACGTTTACACCCTTATTCAACGCGCAATTCTCCCTTTCGTCACACTGCTGCCCCCACATGGACGATGAAGACGACTTCGACATGTACGGAGATCTAGGATCTACTGTGGCATCTGCTCCAGAGCCCTCAACGGTTACGGTTACCTCTTCATCACGCGGTGCCGGTGCCGCAGCCAGCATCGCGTCTGCTGCACTTATAGAGGAGGTAAGCGTTTTCATGTTCTATATGCCTTGCCCGTGCTAACAAATGTATGTAATTTGTATTTCATCAGAACGACGCTCTGAAACGCAACATCTCTATCCTGTGGCGAACAGCCAAGGCAGAGCTCAACAGGAAGGACAAGGAAATAGACAAACTTAACGCTAGGATAAGGGAGCTCGAGCAGAACTACCAGAATAATAATAATAATAATAATAATAATAATAATGACGCAACATAGCACAATATCAAAGTACAGTCTCTATTGATTTATTTTAGCACATAGCGCCGGCAAGCGCACCCGCTGTGATCATACCTCCGACGACCTGATTGCTCTTGAACCTGTACGCCAGATTCTCCACGTCGTCGAAGTCCGCCGTCCTAATTTGCCACAACAGATGGGCCGCCCCCCCGGCCACCCCGGCGTAGTATGGCAAACCCATCCCCACCATCATCCCGCTGAGCGCCAGACCTCCTAAGAGACCGAAGCGACGGTGTTGTTAGATTTCGTGCGAAGTGGATATTAAATTGGCAGAATAACGAACCGGTAAAACCTACGAGCTTTAATTCCATCCTCCGTCTTCCCCTATACATTCGCTCCTCACCTCCAAACCCCCCCACGCACCCATACATGACCTTCTTGTCCTCTCCGAAAGTCAAAGCCGTGCTCTTCAACCCCAACTTCTCATCATCCTTCTTATCCTGATGCGCGTAAATAGTATCATAAATCATCGTCCAACAAACCCCCGCCACATACATCGGCATCAGAACCCCCAAATCAACGGAACCCTCGTTAGCAGCCCAACCCATGAACACACCCCAGTTGAACGTCACACCGAGGAAGAGTTGAGGGTATTTAGTCCAACGCTTCGCGGTGGGGTAAAGGAAAACGAAAGGCAACGAAGCAGCTCCGAGCTTAAAGCAGAAACTTTTTGTTATGGTTGGGTTAGATAGGCGAGAGAGTTCGTTTGTTACGAGTTGAGTGAGACCAAATTTTAAGAACAGACCCTTTCTTACATAATATTCCTGGGGGGGCCTCACCTCGTATACGGCAAGCTCAAAAGAACACCCAACCCCGCCGTCATCTGTCCCGCCAAGAATCCCGTCGCCTCCTTAATCTTAATTCTCCCGCTGGCTATAGGTCTATTCTTGGTCCTTTGTACGTTTTTATCGAAGTCAGAATCCCACATATCGTTTATTGTACAGCCTGCGGAACGCATTATAAACGAACCTAATGTGAAGAGAGTTAGGAGGGTGAGGGAAGGGGGGGAGGAGAGGTGGCAGGAGGAGAGGGAGAGAGACCAGAGGCAAGGGTGGAGGAGGAGGAGAGTGCCGATGGGTTTGTCCAGGCGGGAGAGGTAGAAGTAGGGGTGGAGGGGGGGGGGGAGGTGGGTGAGGGGGAAGGGGGGGGGGGGGGAGACTTCTTCTTCTTTTTTGGGATCAGATTGTGAAGAGAATGCACGTACTGAATTCACAGTGGTAGTGGTAGTGGTAGTGGAAGGAGAGTCCGCAACACTGCGACTGTGACTGTGACCGTGACCGTGACTGCGGCTGTGACTGTGAGTCTGTCTACGAGTCGTGCAGATCGTCGTTGGGCTCGACAACATGTACGGCGACATGTGCGGCGACATGTGTGGCGACATGTGCGGCAAGAGGGTTACGATCGATCCTTGCCCCTTCAGTTGCCCCTTCAGTTGCCCCTTCAGTTGCTGTACAGATTGCTGTACTATTTGTGGCGCTACTAGTTGCGAAAGTGTCCTAACATGAGTATGGAGCGGAGGGAGTCGCGGAGGGAGTCCAAGCTGTGGTAGTCCTCGTCGTATTATGGACGTCTGCAGCATTCTTCTAGAAATGCCGATATTTAGGTCTATATTTGTTGTTCTAGCAGCTTTTCTAGCAGCACCGAGCAGCACCTCGCACTGTATTCCTCTATTTAATACGTTACAGGATCGACACGATCGTCGTATTGATCGTATTGTATACATTTTAAGAAAAATTACTTTTCACCAAACTTTTCAGTCATTTATTTGGACTCGGAGGCATTTCACATTCATCCTTCACTGTGCGCCCCACAAGCACAAGAGGCACGACCCCGACTCACTCCTGACTCACTCAGATCATCATCATCATCATCATCATCATCATGCTGCGCACCTTAACGTCGGCTAGCGTACGCTGCTTCGGTTATTTAAAGATTGGGACAAAGATTAATAGTACTAAATGCGGGCCTTCGTGCGCTAAACACTCTTTACGACATGTACATCGACATCTACAATGTCTAAACTTATCTACTACTACTTCTACTACTTCTTTTCAAAGTGAATCAATTCTACCTTCAATTCAAAAAGAAGTTCTAGACGCTTGTAGCAAATTACATGCCAATGTCATGCCTCTCAACACCAAGATAAGAGGCCCTCTCGAGAAGAACAGCGACAAAACTACCGACCTTCCATTCGTCTTCCTCGTCGGTAACCATTCCTCCGGAAAATCCTCCTTCATAAACCACGTCCTCGGTCGTCGCATTCAAACCGCGGGCGTCGCCCCAACCGACGACTGCTTCACAGTAGTCGCCCCCGGCCCATCCGACATCGACCAAGACGGTCCCGCCCTAATAGGAGACCCTGACATGGGATTTTCTAACCTCCGTCATTTCGGACCTAGTCTCATACACCACACGAGGCTTAAAATACGGAAGGAAACTAACGCACCTGGATTCATGATGATTGATAGTCCTGGTATGATAGATTCTCCTGTTACTCAGAATACAATTGGGTTGAGTAGCGTGGGGAGGAATAACGTTATGGATAGGGGGTATGACTTCGAGGGCGTCGTCAGGTGGTTCGCGGAGAGGGCGGATGTTATTCTGCTCTTCTTCGACCCTGATAAGGTACGCAGGAAATATTCATTGTTAAACTAATGTTCATTGTAATTACTATTGAAGCGGGATGATTCTAACTCTTCGCTCCTCCTCCTCCTCCCCCCCCCCTTAGCCTGGAACCACCGGCGAGACCCTCTCAATCCTCGTGAACTCCCTTGGAGGCATGGACCACAAGCTGTACATAGTCCTAAACAAAGCCGACCAGTTCAAGAAAATCCACGACTTCGCCCGCGCCTACGGTTCCCTCTGCTGGAACCTTTCCAAGGTCATACCAAGGAAGGACCTTCCTCGAATCTACACGATGTGTTTGCCTGTAGCTGGAGGGGAGGCGAGCGAAGGGAGTCTCAAGGAAGGGCTTAAGGATTTACACCAAACGAGACATGACGTAGTCTCGGAAGTTATGAAGGCGCCTGCTAGGAGGTGAGGGTGAAACGTTTGACGGAGAAGCTGAATATTTGTTCATATTTATTATGCTAACGAGTGAACCCCCCCCCCCACCCCCCACCCCACCCTTCGGTCGCAGGATTGACAACGCTATCACTAGGTTGGGGGATAGTATAAACCTTCTGCTTATGCACAGTAAATTGACCCGCGAGACGCTGAAGCAGTATAAAGGTGTAATGTGGAGGAACAGGGCGGAGGTGGGGCTGGTGGGGATGGCGGGGGTTGGGGCGGGGGCAGGGGCGTTTAGTTTGGGGGTGCCGCAGGCTGCGGTGGGGTGTGCGGGGGTGGGGTTTTTGGGGGCTGTGGGGTTGGGGATATGGAACGGGCAGAAATTGAAGGAGGAGGAGAAGAGGTTGCTGAGCGAGGTGAGACGAGAATATAGACAGTATGGTGCCCTGTTCATATGTTAACCCTCAACATCTTCCTCAGGACGGACTCGAGCAGACCTTCAGGAGGGTCTACAGCCGTCAGATCTCCGAAGGCGACGAGTTCACTGCCTCCTTCTGGGGCAGGACCCGCGAGCCCCTCCGCATGAACCTCACCGCCATGGGCCTGGAGAACGCCGAGGACGCCACGGCCAAGGACATCGCTGGACTGGAGGCTATTTTGGAGGACGACATCCCGAGGTTGAGGAGGCTAGCCAGTCCGAAGAAGGGCTTGGGATTTAGAGATTTGCTACAAGGCGAAACAAACAAAGGCGAATGAACCTTTTTACTCCTAAGACAGGGCTTTTCATTTTTATCTCTATCATTATCATTATTTTTTTTTTCCAAACTTTTTCCTGGCAGCCTCTGCGGCCTGCTTCTTTTTGGCTGCAGCGACTGTGGAAGATAGGTATAAGATAGGGTGGACGACGACGACGACGACAGCTCCGCTCACAACACCCACAAAAACTTACCCCGCTGCCTGTGTACCACGTCGCCGAACCGAGACTTGGGACGAGTGTCGAAGCCGAAAAACCGGGGCAATATTATTAGGCCTAGGAAGACCATGGCCACGATGAGCTTCTGCTCGTCGTCAAGCCCAAGGTCCTGCATTATGTTTGAGGACAGAGACAGCTTGCGCCTCTTGCGCTTCGATTTCGACTTCTTCTTGGACGCTCCGTCGTCATCGCTCGGAGGATCGACGTCTTCGAAGCACTCGTCGCCCTCTCCCGCCTCGCAGACTCCCTCGGCCAGCACGCTTAGTATGCAGGAGTGGAGGAGTAGACCCAGAACCAAGGCGACCAAGTAAGTCCTTTGCATCCTCGTCGGCGCGAGAATTGCGAACCGAGACATGGCCTGCCCGCGTCAGCAGAGTGCTCGCGGAGCGTTGCGTTTCACCCCCAGATCGAAAACCACCTTGTGGCAAGGATTTGTTTTGCAGCGACCTTGCGCTTTTCCCTGTGCTTTTACTTTATCATCAGTTCCCCCCCACACTGACAATCGCTAGCTACCCACCACACGCTTAATCAACAGCGCCAACCCACCCTCCTTACAACTCACCCAACTTCCCCTCCCCGGCCTCGCGCTCCGTATTCATCAGCAAACCTTTGTCCCAACTGTTTGGGTGTTGTTAGAGACCCCCCTACCAAAACACCTCTCCTTAACTGCTCAATATGTCGGACCTACGAACTCTCACCGTGGTAGTGATCGAGGCTAAGGATGTCATTGCCTGCGACAAAGGCAAGAGCAGCGACCCTTACTGCAAGCTCGATCTTGTAGATGGAAAGACTGCCAAGGCCATTTCGGGAGAGGTGAGTTTAGATAGTGCTTCTGGTGTTTGTAGTGATCGTTTTCGTTGGTTTGTGCGTGTGTTTAGCGCACGGCCGAGGCGTAATAAATCTCCAAAGCAAAGCACTGACACTAAAGAACAAATACGACTCCACCCTCCCCACTCCCACATCTCATTATCTATCACATTCAGGGCTTCAAAACCAAGACGAAGAAGAAGACCCTCGCACCCGTGTGGAACGAAACTTTTGAGTTCGGCAAGAAGGGCGCCAACCTTGACACCAAGAGCCAGCCGACCCTGGTCTTGAACATGTTCGATAGCGACACCTTCAGCAGCGAAGATATGGGCAGAGTGACTATCCCCCTCGGAACGATTGACCAATCCGGGGGCACGGTCGAACGCTGGTTCAAGCTCGAGAACACCGACAAAGCTGAAAACATCACGGGAGAGATCAAACTCTCTCTCACGTACTCCGCCGGGCTTTTGACAGCCATGCCGATTGATATGAGCGCGCCTCCCATGAATGTCACCGACGGCGACCCGGCAGGGAAGCTCAATGAGCTTCATATCCTGCTGGTGCGGGCCACGGGCATCAAGGTCATGGACAAGAACATGCTGAGCAAGGGCGGATCGTCGGACCCGATGATGACGTTTCACCTGGGCGGTGACGAGAAGCTGAAGAGTAGCGTGAAGAAGAAGAGCCTGGCGCCTGTGTGGGAGGAAACGTTCAAATTTCCTGTATCTTCTTCGGAAGCTGTTCTGACTTGCATCATGGACGACTACGACATGGGCTCTGGCAACGACTTCATGGGCCAGTTTTCCATACCCCTCGAGATGCTGACCGACAGGGCGGAGAAGAGGCAATGGTACGAGCTGGAGGAGATCGATGGCAACACTGAGCACGACATAGGCTCGGTGCTGCTGGCCGTCAAGTGGATCCACAACCCTGAGCTCATCTCGATCGTGGACAAGCCAGTGGACTACAACGACCCTCCTTGGGACGACATCAAGGACGGGGACCTCGAGAAGGACCCCAACGAGCTCAATATATTCATATTGAAGGCGCACAACCTAAAAATTATGGACAAGAACCTGCTCAGCAAGGGAGGTTCCACGGACCCGATGTTCACCATGGTCCTCGGAGAGGAAAAGCAAAAGACCAAGGTCATCAAGAAGAACCTCAACCCCGAGTACTTTGAGAAATTTACCTTTGGCATGAGGAGCAACTCCGGAAAGCTAAAGATCATTTGCGACGACTACGACATGGGTTCGGGCAACGACTTCGTAGGAATGGTCGAGGTCGACCTCTCGAAGGTTGGCGACAGGAAGGAGCTGAGGTCCTGGTACCAACTGGGCGACGACGATGGTTCCATCGGGATGGACATCGGGCACGTGCTTGTGGCCGTCAGGTGGATCTTCAATCCTGAGAGGTGAGATTGTGTGTGTTGATCCCATTTTCTCTGAGTCGCCCCTCTCTCCGCTACTTTTTCTAACTCGTCGTTTCGCTCCTCGGCTCTCCTTCCGTCCTTAGGCTCAGCCCCGTGGACCAGCCCATCGACTGGGAGAACCCCAAGATGGAGGTGAACGACGAGCCGGACGAAATCCCCAACGAGCTCAATATCATGCTCATCCGCGCGTACGGCCTGCCAATCATGGATAAGAACATGTTCAGCAAGGGTGGAAGCTCCGACCCCGTAGTCTCCTTCAAGTTAGGGTCCGAGGTAATCAAGAGCACCGTCAAGAAGAAGAACCTGAACCCGGAGTGGGGCGAGAGCTTTCAGCTCCCCGTCAAGTCGTCGGAGGCCTTTCTCGAGGTCTTGGTGGACGATTACGACATGGCCAGCGGAAATGACCTCATCGGCACCTTCAAGATCCCCCTCGCAGAGCTGACCGACCGTGCCGAGCACCGAGCCTGGCACCCGCTCGGGAATGACCCTGACGAAGTCGAAGGCGCCGAGGATCGCGGATGGGAGGTGACGGCCGACATTGGGCACGTCCTCCTCGCCGTCAAGTGGGTGCACAACCCCGAGCGCCTTTCTCCCGTGGACATCCCCGTCGACTACTCCAATCCCGTGTTCCCCGACATCGGCTTCGTCGACGACGTTGAGAAGCCCCCGAACGAACTGGTCCTATTTCTGGTCAAGGCCTGGGGCCTCAAGGTCATGGACAAGAACATGTTTAGCAAGGGCGGAAGCTCCGACCCCCTGGTGCAGTTCACCGTGGGCGACACAAAGGTGAAGAGCACCGTCAAGAAGAAGAACTTGAACCCCGAGTGGAACGAAACTTTCCGCTTCCCCGTCAAGAACGATAAAGCCGTCGTCAAGTGCCTGGTGCAGGACTACGATATGGCCAGCGGGAACGACGACATGGGCGTCTTTGAAATTCCTTTGGCTGGGCTGGAGAACAGGGAGGAGCTGAGAATTTGGTACCACCTGGCCTTCGACGAGGACGGGGACGGCACCATCGACGCCGGGGCCGACATCGGATCGTGTCTGATTGGCGTCAAGTGGGTCCACAACCCCGACCTGGTGTCGCCAGTGGACCAGCCCATCGACTGGGAGGACCCGCCCATGGAGGTCGTCCACGTCGAGAACGACAAGGGCTTCCCCCCCAACCAGCTCGGCGTGACCCTAATCAGGGCCTACGGTGTCAAGGTGATGGACAAGAACATGTTCAGCAAGGGTGGCAGCTCTGATCCCGTGGTGACCTTCTCCTTGAAGGAGGCGGGCAAGATTTCCGAGAAGAAGTCGACGGTTGTGAAGAAGAATTTGAACCCAGTCTGGAAGGAGGTGAGAAGCCAGCTAGGAGCGAAGCGACGAGCTGGCGATACATGTTTTCTTTCCATATTTGACTCGTTTTTCTAACTCATGAACGAACGACCGCCAATCTTCACGCTCGCTGCAGCATTTCGCGTGGCAAATGGAGGACGAAAAGAGATTCACCGAGACTTTGGTCGTCTCCATGGACGATTACGACATGGCCAGCGGAAACGACTTCATCGGGTCATTCGAAGTGCCTCTGAACGAGCTCAGCGACTGCGTCGAGAGAAGAAGCTGGTTCACGCTGATCGGAGAGGAGGAACACGCCGAGGTGGGGAGCGTGCTGCTGGCGTACAAGTACGTGCACAACCCAGAGTATGCCCCCTTCGTGGAGGAGGAGAGCGAGCCGGAGCCCGAGATTCCCGTCGAGCTGACGCCGTTTGAGAAGCGAATGCAAAAATGCGTAGAGGGAGGTGACGGCACCTCTCTGAACTTGAGCAAGCTACAGCTCGACGCTGTGCCGGAGGCCGTCAACGCATTGACTTCACTGACCGCCATCAACTTCAGAGGGAATTTGCTGAGCGTCATCCGGGACGATTTGTTCACCTTCACGGCGTCCGTGTCTTCGCTCAACCTCAGCATGAACGCCTTTTCGGTGGTGCCCAGCAGCATCCCGCAGCTGAGCCACTTGATGCGATTGGTATTGAACGACAACCAGCTCAGCACCCTACCCATCGATTTGTTCGCCATGCCCAAGTTGGCCGAGCTCTACGTGGAGAGGAACTACCTCAGGGACCTGCCCAAGGGCATCAGCGTGGCGCTCAACATGACGAAGCTCATGCTGGCCGGGAACCAGCTCACATACATTCCCGAGGAGGTGGCAGAAATGCCCAGTCTGAAGATGTTCGACGTGAGGGACAACCCCATCAACGAAGGAGAAATGAATGTGGGAGTGCGAAAGATCTACGACAGCACCGTCCTTCACGTCAGCAAGAGCTCGAGGAGGGGCCTAGTCAGCAGGGCGCTTACGGTGCGAAAGTTGGTCGAGGAGAACAGGGAGAGGCAGCTGAGGCTCTTCGCCGAGCAGGAGAAGGCAGCCAAGAAGCAGGAGAAGGCTGAAATGCTGGCAGCGTCGAAAAAGAAGAGATGAAGAAGTTTGTAATTTTATGGGGTAATTTGATTTTTATTTAGCTAGTGGGAGGGAGGGAGGGTGGTGGGTGGGATGGACGGACTGAACTACCAGAATGGTACGAAGGGCTTGTAGACGATGGTCGCAGTTCCTGCAGCAGGATCCAGGCTGATGTAGTATTTGTTGTGGCTGTTGTTCTTTTTGAAGAGGGGAGATGAACCCCAAGGGTCGATGTGGAAGGCGCTGGAACATATCTCGACCTTCCCAGTCTTGGCACTCTTCATAACCGACACAGTGTCCTTGTACAGGGCTTTGGTCATTTCCTTCCACTCAAAGAACTGTGACGAGTTAGTATTAAAGTGGCAATCACTGCAGCTGACAAAATTCCTTGCTCGTCACTCTCGCTCACCTTCTCCTCCGACTGGCACATGGACCCCCCCACGACGACAAGCTTCAACATGTGGTATATGAACTCGTTCTTCTGGGCCTCGGTGAAGATGCAGCCGTTCTCGGAGTCAGAATTCACGAGCATCTCTCGCAGCTTGTCCTGGATGGTGACGCCATCGAACGTCTCATCCATACAAGCCCGAACCATATCCGTCGAGGTCACCACCTCGTCGTCCTGCATCAGCACGTCGAAAAAGTTCATGTTGAGGACGGTCGAGCTGAGAGAGTCTATCTTGATTTCGTCAGGTGTGTCGGGGATAGCAACGCCCAAGCTGGCGCAGACAGTTGGGTCGGAAACTACCGCCTTGCAAGTTGCAAGGAGGGACTCGGGATCGCGACGCATGTGCCCCTCAATGCGGAATTTAATAACCTTCAAGTCGGGGGAAAGGTTCCTGGAGGTGTGCGGGTGGGTGGGCGGGGGAATTTCGCGTGAGGTTAGTAGTGTGAAGGTGAGAGGAGAGAGGAGGTCGGACTGATTTTTTTGATTTGTAAACTTGAATTAAAATGACTCACCACTTCTGAAGGAGATCCTTCGCCTTGGTCGTCTTCTGGAATCCGAAGTCGCAGGCCAGGGGGGTGAAGGCGGTGGCAGATATTTCCGCCATTTTGGATTTTTTCGGGTTTGCGCTGGTGATAGGGGTGTGGTATTAATATTCCTGCAAAAGTGTTTTGATTGCTCAGCAAAAAGAATGGACGAAGCCAGACAGAACGAGGCGTTGGCGCTGATTCGAAAGAAAACATACCCAGCGGAAGATCTTCGTCTGATTATTAACGAGGCAACCGCTCAACTTGCCCAGACAAAAAACTCTTCAAAAGTCGAGGCACAACAGCAGAGAGATGAGCAGGGGAAGGGGGGGAACCAGGCGAAGCCGCCTCCCGCACAGGCGGACCGGCAGTCCGGACAGGCGACGACGGCGGCCGATAGAAAGTTGAGCATCGCTGATAGAAAAATGAGCATGGCTGGAAGCTCTAACCCAGACGAGGAGAAGGATTTTTTGGCAAGGTTGCTTGCGGGGTCCAAGTTAAAGGCCTCGGGTTGGGAGGGATGGAACAGAGAGAACGTCACGGAGCTCGTGGATCTGCTCGATGGCGTCGTAGCCAATTCGGGCGGCGACGTAGACAACGCTGTCTCGAAGTGGTACAAGACGAGCGTTCCCACGCAGGGGATGACGGAGAAAGCTATGGAAGGCCAAAGGCAGTTCTTAATTGAGATTGCGAAGAGAAGCAGGACAGCAAAGAAGATGGCGAGGATTGGCGTCGCTTTGAAGGTAGCGCTGACACTAGGCTTGGGGTATGCTGACATCGTCACGGACTTCTTGGTTGCCAAGAGTTACTACAATGCGGGTGAGATTGGCACTGCTCAGGCCGCCGCAGGGTTCGCCATCTTGGCGATCGTTGGGCAGGCGGTCTTGACTTTCTTTCAATACGCCAAGAAGCCATGGAAGGAGCAAGTTGGGCGCACTTTGGCAGCTCTTTTGGGGCTTGGGCCACTTGTGGAAGGGCTTAGCCTTTGGACGGGCAAGGAGGACTTCGATTTAATGGTCTCAGGGCCGCAGATGTATGCAGGCATGAAGGCGGCCGAGATAGCCTTCGAGTCCATCCCAGAGAGTATCATCCAGGCCCGCGGCCTTCTGGACACCAGTCCTGGCGACATCCAAACCATCCAGATTGTCGGCATCATTTCAAGCATCGTGAGTGGCGCCTTTATCATGACAGGTAAGAACAGTGCAAAAAGCGAAGCGACAGGCTGAGAAGGCGTGTTTACTGAACATTGATGGACATTGCTGATTCTCCTGTACGTCGCTGCCAATTTCTTCGCCGTTTCTAATACCAATGACAACCCTTCCTTTGCAACTTGCTTCACTTGTCATAGACGGAAACTTCGGTCTCATCCTCAGCAAGTACTTACAGAGTCCAGGCAACCCCAACTACGGCTGGATCTCAAAGATTGGTGGGTGGGAGAAGCGGCGGCAGATGTTCGGGATGTTTCTGTTCAACGCCTGCTATTTCTCCCAGTTCGTCTTCGCCATGAGCTTGGTCGCCCGAGCCTTTGGTTCATTGGGACCGCTCTTTATCCTGCTCGGAGTCGAGTTCTGCGCCGTTTGCGCCTACTTGGGCTTCAAGGGCGAGCTTTTTGGGTTTTCTGTGGTTATTCAGCTATCAGTGGTCAACAGCCACATCGCTCCATTCATCGCTTGGGCATTATACTACTTGTTAGTATGTGCGGTGCCACTGTTAATAGCAGCAAATCCAACTGAGCTTGGCCCAGAGGTGTTCGCGGGGATCATGGTTTGGAGGCTCTTGACAAACGGAGGGATGATCTATGTTGCTTTGGGAGAACTCGGCGGCAGTCATTACTTGGGCTTAACGGACGGCATGCTAGCGTATGGGGCCAGTTTGGGGCTAGCCGCAATGGGGCTAGCTCTATTTTTAACCAACTGCGACGAGAACTTTGACCGCAGCCTGTTCTGGAGGCCCAAGCCAGGGAAGCAGATGGTGAGGGACATCTGGAAGGACAACAAGATCTGGGAGAGAGCTTTTACTACTAAGGACGAGGAAATTTGGAAGGGGTGGGTTGAAACGATTTATCCAATTTACTTTCCCTTTGACATGCTAACACCATGGATTTGCGAGAACTTGGTTGGTAAGTATGAGGACAAGAGCGTTAAGCGACCCGAGTGGATGTCTGGGGAAGAGGCGGAGGATAAGTTCATCAAGAGAATCGTCGAAGTGTATGAATGGTACGGGAAAGACGGTGAAGAGGTCAACGAGGCGCTTGAAAAACTGTTTGAGAAGAGTGGGAGGGATCTAAAGAAGGGAGTCGACGGGCAACCAACGTTCATCAAAATTAAGAGTAGTAAAAGTAAATCGGGAAAAGGGTTAGGGGAGAAGGGGAAGAGGTCTAAAATAGCGCCAGCAATGGATTGATTTTATGTGCCAAAAAATTGTTTATTGATTATTATCATGTGCTCTTGTCCCTCTGAAGTGTGATGTCCCTCAGATAATACTAATTCGCGGTTCCGTATGGATTTCGTCGGGCTGTTGAGCATACGCAGCTGTAAGCTCTAAATAGTCCAAATGATTGCTGTCTTTCTCATAGACGTTATTGGCGGCAACAAAGGCGAAATCCTCCCAGGCACCTTGCCAAGTTGTTGGAAAAATCATTGCATGCAAAGAAACTATCATATTTACGACTAGTCGAACAATTGAAAGTTATTGCGTGTAGAGCGAGTATTCAAGGGTGGGGTTGATAGAGCCTTGCCCTCCGAATCTTAAAGTTAAGCCGTGGGCAGGGAGGTTTCGGCGGAGGAGGCCGATTTGAGCAGGGCTCGAGTGTAGGTCCTTGTTTTATCTCTCCCGGATAAGGCGTGTGTCGAGCGAGAAGGTAGGCTAGAGAGGTAATTTAGTTAGTGCGGAGGGTAGTGTGGGCGGAGTTGTCGAGGGCGCTGATAAACTTTACCCTCACCTTTTTGTGGAAGAGATGCAGGGCATCGATATTGAGATGGGTGAGGGGGGCCGGAGCAAGAACCCGATGCACGAGAAGAAGTTTGAGAAGGGAGAGAGCGCTAAGGCGTTCGGGAAGGCGGTGAAGAAGGAAGCGGCCAGGGCGGCGGGGAAGGGTTTGGGGGGAGGGGTGGGGGTGAAGCAAGGAGTTAATACGGAAGTGCTTGGAAGGCTGATGGAAGAGGGCGGAGGGTCCCTGGAGCGGCTGACCATTGCCATCAACTGGGTGCAGAACTTCGGGTTGATCATGCTGTTTGACGTGGCTTGGCCGAAGGTGAGATGGTGTTGTGCGTTTGGGCGGGATAGAAGTTTTGCTGGTGGAATTCTAACCCTCGGTTGCGTCGTTGCAGAGTTTCAAGAAGTGGTGGACGTGGATCAAAATGCTCAACCTGGACTTCGATGTTTTCGGGGGGATGGGGGAGGACGTCTCAATTGCGCTGGGGCTTTTGGTGCCGGCGTGGTTGGTGTGGGAGTTCGACGCGGGACTTTTTTTGGAGAAGAGGTACTTTGGGTTCTACTGGATGAGCCAGAGCGGCGACAACTTCAGAAATGATTATAAAGGTAAAGGGCAAGATCAGTTTAGAGGGGGGTCTATGGGCTTTGCAGCTCTTGGACTTGGTGCCACTGTATCTTTAGCCCTCGCCTTTGCAAGTGTTGCGGCAGGATGGATAGCTAAAGACTTGGTGAACGCCTTCATCCTTGTTCTCTCTGGGCTGAGCCTTCTGAGCTTCCTGCACCAGGTTTATCTCTGGAGGGAGACTAAGGTCTGTGAGTCGGCAAATGAGGATTTTGCCAAGAAGCGGCAGGAGAACCAGATGTTCTTCTTCCTCTTCTTCTACACTGTTGCATACTTGTCTGGAGGTGAGAGATTTGAGATGAGACTAGAATTCTTGAGTTGTTGCAACTAACATGTTTAAAAACACAGTTTCAGCTTGCACTAAGTTGCTTGTCGCTAAGGAGACCACGGAGAAATTAGTGGGCGGAATGTTTCTACCTTTCTATGTCCTCGTGCCTCTTTGGAAGTTGCGAGGCGGGGCGGCTTCTGTCACGGCGGCTATCAAGGAGGCGGCAAGGGAGCAGTCCTACCAGGACAGCCTTGGCATTATCAGCAAGAAGGCCGCCGAGAGTAAAATCAATGAGGTCACTGGAAAAAAGGACAGGTGGAAGCAGAGACTTGTGAAGGACTCGCCGGGGTACATGGCTTCTCTCACTGCGGTGCTAATAGCACCGTACGAGGAGGAGTTCTGGTGGTGGAAGCTAGTTTTAATGCTCGAGAAGGCACTTCTTGCCATCATCGTCTTGGCGGGGGCACCGTCCTGGTTGGCTGTTACCGTTGCTGGATGTGGCTGGCTGGCCAGCACAAAGTGTAGACCATATTGGGATCGAGTGGAGGACGGCATAGACATTCTGGCGAGGCTGACCACATTCCTGACATGCTTAAGTGCAGCCCTAATTGAAGAAGGAGTCTTGAAGGGAGATGAGGTCTGGGTCGTAGTGATCTTGAACACGTTAGCAGCCTTGACGCTTTTGACACTGATGTACGTGATCGGGCCGATAAGGCTTGTGCGCGGTGCTTGGAAGGCTTGGAAGGCGGCAAGAAGAGGAGCTGCCGCACGGGCCGGAGAGGCAGGGATAGAGAAGATGACGGAAGTGCAAGCAGCGGAGATGACAAGGGAGGAGTTCGAGCAGTTTTCAGAGGCAATCAGAGGGAGGCTTGTAGATAAGTTCGGCCGCCTTTGGGGCAAGGATTTCAAATTTGGCAATGAGAGTTTGAAGGCGGCGGCAAAAGAATACTGCGCAGATGAACAGACCGCAGAGACAAAGTACGGGCCCATTAGTGGCTGGGACGTCTCTGAGGTCACGAGCATGAAGAATTTGTTTAGGGCTGATGAGTGGGGTGTTGGAGAAGCAGGAAAACAGTTTATCGCAGACCTCTCTAGATGGGACGTTTCAAATGTCACTTCCATGTATGGGACGTTCAACAGAGCTGAGTCTTTTAACTGCGATCTCTCTTCATGGAACGTAGAGAAGATAAAAAATATGAGGCTGATGTTCCGGGGAGCAAAGTCGTTTGACAAAAACACCATCGAAGGATGGAAGTTGGAGGGAAAGGAAACATTTAACATGTTTGGAAAAGGAAACGAGGACAGTAAAATAGGAGAAGGAACAAGAAAACTTTAGAAAATTTAAATAAACTGATGAACAACTTTATTTAATTCAATCACTTCCAGATGTAGAAGGGATGCCGGATCCGTGAAATAGTACGCCAAGTCCCTGTTAGGGTTAGGGTTAGGGTTAGGGTTAGGGTTAGGGTTAGGGTTAGGGTTAGGGTTAGGGTTAGGGTT
>BRXX01000271.1:4416-15494 GCA_030267905.1 Triparma verrucosa
GGTCGTCACAATAACAAGAGCGGGCGACGGTGCTACCGTTGCAACTGGAACTCAAGTAATCATTGTCCTCACTGACGTAACCAACCAGCAGCATGAAGGGAGCTCAGGGACGTTTTCGCTCTTCAAGACGACCCTTGCTGACGGCACTACTGCCATCGATGAAAGTAGCGCAGAAACTGATGCGTTTGGTACCGTGCCACCTGCAGTGACTTTCACGCCCTCTGGTTGGGGAGGAACCACACCTTCCATTGTTCCTGTGAGTTTAATTGCCGGAGCCGTCACAGATGCAACGGTCACATTTACCACCGGAAACCCTTGGACAGCCGACGGGAAGCTAATCTTCGAGGTGCCGGACACCTTCACCAACGTGGGTGCTGCTTCTGTAGCCATAACCAGTGGCATCGACGGCACGTTCACTGCCGCTCAGACTGGCACCACAACTGTGCTTGCCTCTACGTTGAAGACTGCTGGAGGATCTTGGGTCGTCACAATAACCAGAGCTGGCGACGGTGCTACCGTTGCCACAGGAACTCAGGTTGTTATTGTTTTGACTGCCGTTACCAACCAGCAGCATGAAGGAAGCTCAGGGACGTTTCCACTCTTCAAGACAACTCTCGCAGATGGCACTACTGCTATTGACGAGAGTAGCGCTGAGTCCGATTCCTTCGGAGTCGTGCCACCTGCAGTGACTTTCACGCCTTCTGGCTGGGGAGGAACAACTCCTACCATTGTTCCTGTCTCGCTTGTCGCTGGTGCTGTGACCGATGCAACGGTCACATTTACAACCGGAAACCCTTGGACAGCCGACGGAAAGCTAATTTTCGAGGTGCCGGACACCTTCACCAACGTAGGTGCTGCTTCTGTAGCCATAACCAGTGGCATCGACGGTACGTTCGCTGTCGCTCAGACCGGCACAACAACGACTCTTGTCTCCACACTTAAAACTGCTGGAGGATCTTGGGTCGTCACAATAACCAGAGCTGGCGACGGTGCTACCGTTGCCACAGGAACTCAGGTTGTTATTGTTTTGACTGCCATTACCAACCAGCAGCACGAAGGAAGCTCAGGTACTTTCCCGCTCTTCAAAACGACTCTCTCCGACGGGACCACTGCTATTGACGAGAGTAGCGCTGAGTCCGATTCCTTCGGAGTCGTGCCGCCTGCCATTACCTTTACCCCTTCAGGCTTCTCGAACAACAGGCCCACTGTTGTTCCTCAGAGTCTAATAGCCGGTGATGTTACTGACGTTGATATCAGCTTTGTGACGGAGAATCCCATTCCCTCTGATGGCATGATCATCTTCGAGGTTCCGAGTACCTTCACCAACGTGGTAGCAAGTTCGGTCACCATCGGCTCTGGAATCGATGGAACATTTGTGGTGACCCAGAGTGGGACCGCCTCCACCTTCGCTTCCACTTTGAAGACTGCTGGCGGCAACTGGGTGGTTTCGTTAAACAGGCAGAATGACGGCTCGACCGTGCCTTCTGGCACGACGGTCAGTATTGTCGTCAGCGAAGTGGTGATCCAGCAGTTTGAGGGGCCCAGCGGCGACTTCCCTTTGTTCAAAACGACTCTCGCTGACGGCACGACCGCCATCGATGAAAGTTCTGGGGAGACTGACGCAATTGGACTGGTCCCTGCTTCAGTCACCTTCACCCCTTCCGCCTTCACCTATACAGAGCCCACTTTCGTTCCCCATAGTTTGATCGCCGGAGCAGAAACGCAGCTCAGGGTCACGTTCACCATACAAAACCCGCTCAGAATCGATGATAAAATCATCTTTGAAATTCCTGATACCTTCTCCAACGTTTCCGCCACGGCGGTGACTCCTGTGAGCGGGGTCGACGGCACATTTCTGGTCTCCCAGACTGGGGCTAAGAGCGTCTACGACAACACTAGGAAGACCTCCGGAGGACCCTGGACCGTGACCATCGAGAGGGCGGGGGACGGGACAACAGTGGAGGAAGACGTTGAGGTCATTATTGATTTGGCACATGTGTACAACCAACAGGTGAGGAGAGTACGTGTGATGTTGCTTTCGCCGATCTATCCCACCATAATCGTTTCTAACACCTATTCCAGTTCGAGGGTCCAAGCGGAACTTTCTTTATGTTCAAAACGACTCTAAACGACGGCACTAGTGCCATTGACGAAAGTTCCGGGGAAGCCGATGCGCTTGGAACCGTGCCTCCTTCCATCACGTGGACTCCTTCCGGTTTCAGCGGAGTCACTCCCACGGCCGTTCCAGAGAGCCTGGTGGCTGGCGACACCAGCGGCCTGCAGCTTACTTTCACCGTCCAGAACCCCTTGCCTCCTGACTGCAAGATCTGGATAGAGGTCCCCAACACCTACACCGACGCCGCCGTAACTGCCGTCAGGATTACGAGCGGAATCGACGGAGGCTTCACGGTGGCTCAGACTGGAACTAGTAGCGTCTACGACAACACTTTGAAGACCAGCGGGGGCACCTGGGTTGTGGAGATTACGAGGGATGGAACGGGAACCACGGTCGCAATCGGCACCGTCGTCGAAATCGTCGTGGACGACGTTACCACGATGCAGTTTGAGGGCCCTAGCGGCGTCCATCCGATGATCAAAACCACCCTGGCTGACGGGACCAGTGCCATCGATGAAAGTTCTAGCGAGAGCGACGCCATAGGTACCTTGCCCCCCTCGGTCACAATTGTGCCTGCTACGTTCCTGAACTTTGACGCCAGGCCCGATTATTTAGTCGCTGGGCTCAACAGCACCTTCAGGTGAGGCATGCTCTATCATCATACTTTCTAACCAATTTCTAACACTCATGAATTTCTGAAAACTCTTCCTTCGCAGCTTCAGCGTAACTTTGAAGAATCCAATTCCCGTTGATGCCATGCTGGAATTCACGCTTCCCTCCACCTTCCAACTTGTCGACCCAAGCCACATTTACACGGACATGGACGGGACATTTGCCTTTGAGACCGTCGGCTCGGGGCCGTGGGTCGTCAAAATCAGGAGGAACGGAGACGGGACAGTGATGGCTGCAGGTGACGTGTTGAATTTCGACATGAACCGCGTCGTGAATAAGGCGAACATCGGACAGACGGGAAGCTACACGTTCGTGACGTACCTCAACGACGAGATCACGCGCATTGACGTGGAGGACGCCCCTACCATCCACATTGACAAGCAGATCGTGAATGTTGGAGTTGCCTTCGGATCGACAACTGTGGCCGTCAGGGACCAAGTGAAGCGCTGGTACTTCCACGGCTACGGTTTGAACAGCGGCGATCAAATCAAATGGGTGACCAACGGCGCCACGGAGGACCACCACTGCGACGGCCACGGCTACTCAACCAGCGTGGGTTCCGACATGAGCGTCAGCAGCGTGGCCGACAACGCCGTCGAGTTCAGCGTCCTGTTCTACGAGAGCGACTCCAGTGCTGACGGGCCCTGGAAGATGTGCTACAAGTTCTTCAACGAAACGACGCCCTGGAAATTATACAGCGGCATGACCGTCGAGGTCAGAGAATTCTACGATGTCGCGTCTGCCGGCTTCGGGGCGGGCAACGTTGCAGTAGCTCACGAGGAGAAGATGCTGACCTTGAACGGGTTCGGTGTGGCGGACGGAGATCAGGTCAAGTGGATCGATACCGACACGCAGAACTGCACCAGCGAAGGGGTTAGTTTCGTCGACTACAGGGACACCGAGTGGCACGAGACAGCTTGGCCCACTGTGTCTCCCACAGCAGCTCCTGTCCCCGCGCCTCCAACGCCTTCACCTTAAAAACACTTGAAAAAAAACATATATCGCCTTTTATAAGGCGACGAAACAGTATTACAACCAGCGACGAAAGTCAAAACACACACACACACACACAACTTTGTATAGTAATAATAAAAATTCAGACGTACGTAAATGGAATTGTGTGACAGCGATTTCACGACTGCGTGTGGGTGCTAAAAAAAATAAAAAAAATTGTCACTCTTAGAGAAAAATAAAACAACACCTTTAAAATTATTTCATTTCCTTCTCCTTCTTCTTCCTTCTTAAAATCCCCCTACACCTTAAACAGCTACCTAAAAAGCTCCCCCCTCTACCTCCATTTCTCAAAAACTTCCAAAACCTCCTTCGCTTCACTCTGCCTCGCGATCTTCCAGATTTCATCGTCCAACCCCGCGCCGGCCTCTAAAAGCGCCGAGGCGCCTACGGAGAGATTGTTCGAGGCCATGCGGTGGAGGGGGGTGAAGCCGTAAGTGTCGAGGGCGGAGAGGGAACCACCGTGGGTTATTATTAGGGAGGTTGATAGTTGGTTCTTTTGACTTTTTTAGATGAGGGAAAGGGCTTTCAGTGTTAGAAAGTGAAGGACCTACACAATTCAGTACGGCGCTTTATCAACCCGCTTACTCGTTTACTTTTTCTCACCTCATGCCACAAGTATGTAACGGCGTCGCGCCCCCAGTACTAATCTCATTAACCAACTCAGGATAATCCCCAAGCACCTTCTCCACCGTCTCCACCCCCATAGAAATAGCCTTAGACATCAAACTATATCCCTTCCCATCATAAACAGGCCCAGGCCTCGAATTATGATTCTGATACTGCTGCCCAATAACGACTTTACCGTCTTCGTCTCTCTTGACGCTTCCGGAGTATATACCGGGACCTACTGAGTCGCGGTAAGGGTCGAAACCTTCGGAGTCGGTTGAGCCTGGGAGGCCGTATTTTTCGGCTACGCCTGGGGCGTAAGGGTCGTGGGTTATTTTTACGCCGTCGTGACGGTAGAGGGGGGGGGAGGTGAGGGAGGAGGACATAGGGAGGAGGAGGAGGGTTGGGAGAGGGAGGAGGGGACGAAGGTGCATTAACTGGGAATCCTTCTTTGTGGGTTAGAAGGGGCAGAGACTGTCGTTATCGTGATGAAAATCGATGAATTGGCAATATAATGGGGGTGAAGAAGCCGACTGAGCAAGTATCAAGTCGCAAGTCAAGTCTAGGCCAGTAAATTCAGTAAATACGACGATGTGACGAATTACAGATTACAGTCGCGGATTGAGCGTGATAGATAATATGCTCGACACTTTTTCAATTCGAATCGCGTTTGTTGACCTCTCACCCTAGTGAATTCACAATAGAAGTTGTTTCCCAGTCAGAGGGCCGCCAGGCTCAAAAAATCCACCCAAACATCTCAATTCAATTATCATCCATCAATAGCCGGTACCTCCTAAAAATCAATCCGAACGTGAAGGTTATGGTAAGTCTCCCCCTGCACAAAGCAACTCATCGGAAGAAGTTATATATGTATAAATTGATCAAGCATTTCTCTGATCTACTCTGTTTCGTATCAGCTCTACCCTCCCCTCCCACACTAATAATCACATTCCAAACCAACTAACCATTCATTTAAATTACTAGGGTGTTCACAAGCTTTCATACCCCTAAAATCCTTTCCGCGAAAGTACAGGAGTTAAGCGGCCGATTCGAAAGGGTGAGAAAACTCCTTTTTCTTGCCTGTTCTTGGTCTTCATGACCTTGGTTGTGGAGACGAATGCGGGGATTAGTCTTAGCGGGTCGAGTCAAGGGACGTGCTACGTAAATGGCGCGTGCTTTGGCACCGGCTCGGCGGATGGGAAGTACAGCGCTGACGAGGCCTGCACCTTCACCTTCAGTGACGCAGCTGGCTTTGCCGTGGGCAGGTTTGATGTTGAGTCTTCTAGTCCATGTAACTTTGACTTTCTCACAGTTGGATCTACCAAGTACTGTGGCACCTCAGGCCCGAGCGCCGGGTCAGTCACTGCTGGTCAGGAAATGACCTGGTCCTCAGACTCCGATGTGCGGAGAGCTGGCTTTGAGATTTGCATGACAGGCGACCCTTGCGTTGCCAGCACGTCCCCCTCTGACGATGGCTCAGACGGGAACTTCTACTGCATCAACGGAGGGACGGTAGGTGGATACACCGGGTCTTGTACCTGCTCCTGCGCAAATGGTTTTGCTGGGTTTAGCTGCTCTTGCGATGCGCCTCTGTCGTGTTCGCCTGGCTTTAAGCTCGACGGCAGAGATTGCGTCGCATGCTTGGCTGGAACATACTCTGCTGGAGATGAGTCATCAGTCTGCTCTGACTGTTCCGCTGGCCGGTACAGTGGGACTGCCTCGGCGACCTGCTCTGATTGCCCGGCAGGGAAGCTCACTAACAGTGGCGCAACTGGAGATGATACATCAGTCTGCACTACGTGCCAGGTGGGAAGGTACTCTGCTGGAGCCGGACATGGAGCGTGCACATTATGCGGCCAAGGAAAGTACCTTGACTCCACCGGAGCCGTCGCTGAGACGCAGTGCAAGGTGTGCGCCAAGGGAAAGTACAATGACATTCCTGGCCTGGGCACAACCTGTCCCGACTGCCAGAAAGGAAAGTTCGCCGCCGCCACTGGCTACGTCCTGTGCAAGGACTGCATCACCGGAGCCTACGCTTCACAAGAGGGCTCAGAAGAATGCACCCAGTGCGAAGAGGGCAAGCACTCGCAGGTCACGGGATCAGAGACCTGCGACGACTGTGCCGCCGGCACCTTCAGCGACTACAGGGGCGCCGTTGTCTGCACATTTTGCTCTGGGGGCAAGTACAGCGGTGAAGGAGCCTCGGTCTGCCTCAACTGCGGCCAAGGGACCTACAGCTACCCTGGCTCCACCTCATGTTATACGTGCGAGCACACTCAGGGCTTCGTCGCCAAGGGCGAGGGCAACAATGAATGCGTCTATTGCGGTCCAGGAGAATACGCTGACCTCCCAACTCAAGAGTGTAAGCCCTGCATGCATGGCAAGTACTCTATAGGCGGCGTCAACGAGTGCTTTGACTGCGAGGCAGGAAAGTTCAACTGGAATGACGGAGCCTCGAGTTGCTTTCCATGCGAGCCTGGCAGCGTACCGCATGGTGCAACAGGTTGCACCCAGTGCACCGCCGGAAAGTACGCCGCTTTTGGGGCAGCTGCTTGCTCTGACTGTAATGGACAGGGCCAGCACTCAAGTTCTGTGGGAGCGGCAGCCTGCTCTACGGCCACTGTCGGAAAGAAACCCGCCGTGAATCGCCAAAGCTCGGTGAGCTGTGAGCGCGGATCCGCTTCATTTGGCGCTCAGGACGAGTGCACTGTTTGCAACGGCAACGGCCAGTACGCAGACGAGCTTGGCCTGGCCGCCTACAAGGCAGTCCCAGCCGGAAAGAAGCCGACCTCAGACCGCCAGGGCGTTGAGAATTGTGAGCTTGGCTCTGCCTCCTCTGGCGCTCAAGACGAGTGTACCTCATGTGATGGCAACGGACAGTACGCAGATGAGCTCGGCCTGGCCGCCTGCAAGACAGCGCCTGCTGGAACGAAGCCGACCTCAGACCACCAAGGCACTGAGAACTGTTCACCTGGCACGTACTCCGTTGGAGGTGCCAACGAGTGCTCCGCGTGCGGAAGTGGAGAAACCAGTCCGGCAGGAGCTGCTGGCTGCTCAACCTGCGCGACGTGCGGTCTAGGAAAGTACAAGATCTCGGACTGCTTCTCAGACACGCCGACCCAGTGCGGCGATTGTTTGAAAGGAAAGGCGTCGATGGGAGGAGACGCAACCTCATGCTCTGAGTGCAACATTGACGGGCAGTATTCTGATGAGGATGGTGCCAGCTTTTGTAAGACTGCGCCTGCCGGTTACAATCCCACGATTTCTGACGACGGTTTGAAGACAGGGATCGAGATGTGCCCGAAAAACACCTTCAGCATCGGGGCGACTGACGAGTGTTCGAATTGCCCTGCTGGAGCGCACGCTAAGCCCGGTTCCGGCAACTGCGACCAGTGCTTATCAGGAAAGTACTTCGAAGAAGAGGCCAACGACTGCAAGCTCTGTCCGGCCGGAACGTACACAGCAACCGGAGGAATTGGAATTGAGGTTTGTAAAACTTGCGAGGATGGAAAGTTTGCCGAATTTGAAGGAAGCAGCGAGTGCAAGCCCTGTGGAGTAGTTTGTGGACCGGGCAGCACCACAATCGTCAAGTGCACTCCGACAACTAAGCCAATATGCGAAGACTGCCCTCTGGGAGAAGTTTCACTCGGAGGAAGCAACGAATGCAAAACTTGCAAAGACAACGCTTCCCCTTCAGAAGATAATGCTTATTGCGAAGGCTGCCCTCCCTTCATGAAATTCGATAAGTCTACTCAGACATGCATTTGCCAAAAAGGTTACTACGAGTATTTTGAGCAGAAGTCAAGAGAAGATAAAAAACGTGTTTGTAAATACTGCGGTGACATCAACCGCCATGATGGCGTCGACTGCTCAACACGGGGAATAACTCTAGCAAGCTTGCCTCTGAAGGATGGATTCTGGAGGAGCGGCACCGACAGCCCAAACATCGTCGAGTGCGAGAATCACGCTTCCTGCACGAACTCTACCAACGAGATCTGTGCTGAGGGCCACAGAGGTCCAATCTGCTCTGTCTGCAAAGAAGACCACATCAAGAACACAGTCGGGTTTTGCGAGCGATGTTCGTCTGCCGGAGTTCAATCGGTTTCTACGTTTTCTGTTTTATCCTCGCTTCTCTAGCTCTTTACTTTGGCTTGCGCAGGGCTCTCGGCAAGGAAACAAGGCTAACGACTGCATCTCTGACGGAGGAGATCTCGAAAGCATCAGTAGACGACAAATATTGGATCAAGAAATATAAGACGAAAGGCAAGATCTTGACGTCTTTCTACCAGATCATATCTAAGCTACCGAGCACACTCTCAATCAAGTATCCAGATATCTACACAGTGTTCAGC
This sequence comes from Triparma verrucosa, assembly GCA_030267905.1. Classification (NCBI taxonomy): domain Eukaryota; class Bolidophyceae; order Parmales; family Triparmaceae; genus Triparma; species Triparma verrucosa. The sequence continues at coordinate 13,177 of BRXX01000271.1, forward strand.
ACAGCCGTATCGAGCGTATTTGACTTCAATGTCATTGGCCTCGTGAGTGTCGGGTGTTTCATGCCTTCCAGCCTCTACAGCTTCTACGGCTCCTTCTTGGTGGCAACGGTCACCCCAATTGTCAACTCCCTCCTAATCCTCGTAGTCACTCTTCAGCAACGTCAAAACCTCGACCCTTACGCTAAAAACAAGTTGACGTCAAGCCGCTATAGCATCTTCTTCGGGTTCACCTACTTGATTTTCTCCGGCACTTCGACCATGGCGTTTACCACATTTTTGTGTAAGAGGTACGGCGACGACGACACGAGGTGGCTCATCGCTGACCGTAGCGTCGACTGTGACTCGGTCTCTCATAAGAGATTCAAAATTCTCTCCTGCCTCATGGTCTTGATTTACCCTGTAGGAATCACGGCCCTCTACTCGTTCGAGTTTTGGAAGCACCGAGAGGGCATCAAGGACGCCAAGAATAGGGACAGCAACATGAAAATTCGACACATTGTTTTCCTTTGGCGAGACTACAGGCCCGAGTTTTGGTGGTTCGAGATCTACGAGTGCTTTCGCCGCCTGAGCTTCACCGGCATGCTCGTCTTTTTCGAACCTGGAAGCGCTCCGCAGCTCTGCGTCTCCATCATTTTGGCCATGATAAGCCTTCAGGTCTACACCGAGATGAAGCCTTTCACTGACCCAGAAGAGAACTACCTTGCGCAGATATCATCAATCTCCATCTTCTTCACACTCCTCGCGGCCATCCTCATCACACTGCAAGGCAATTTAAGTGAAGAACATAATGATAAGCTTGGTGTCATCCTAATATTCATAAACACGCTCGTCTTCGCCATGGTAAGAACCGGGATCCTGATCAAGCCCTTGTTCAAAGTACTCGAGGTGAGACGCTACAAAGGAGGTGAACTGGCGAGCTAGATTTTTATTCTGACCCATGGCTCTCTCCTCGCAGCACTTCAATCAGAAGCACTTCCACAACGCGCCGTTGAAGGGCATGGGACCAGAGGCTACCCACTCCATCGATTCCTTCGTCGATTACTTCAAGAGGCTGGCAGAGAGCGACGCTAGTGAGGCGGGCTGGAAGCCTCTTGATGTGAAGGACTGGGGCGGGAAGAAGAAGAAGGTCAAGGAGTGGCTTGAAGAGACCGGTGTGAAGGCGGAGTGGAGGTGTGCGAACGGGGATGGCGCCATTAATCAGGCCCGAATTAAGTTCGTCGTCGACGTCGACATAGAGACGATGGTGACTTCTCTTTCTAGTAATAAGAATGACCACAGCATGACAGTGGGGACATTCGTGAACGTTTTGGACAGGGGCAAGGACTGGAAGCAGGTATACCGCGCCATCAGAATGCCTTGGCCATTTAGACAACGAGATCTTGTTTACACCGAACATACGAGGAGGGAGCACGGAGGGGACGTTTTAATCTGCAGCAGAAGCTCGAAGGAGCTCGACGACACAACAAACGAACTGAGCGTGAAGGCAGGCAGGATGAGAGCGGAAATGAGGGTGGCAGGTTATCGGCTCAGACCCATAGAGGACAACAAAATCGAAATGGTCTACTTGGTCGATATAGACTTAGGAGGCAGCTTCGCCATCGGGTATCTATACAGGCACATGGCGCAAAGCTACCTCAAAGGTGTCGTCGACATACGCCGTGCGCTCGCAGTAACGAGCAAGAGAGAAGGAGCCATTTCCGAAGCCCCTCCTCCGCTGCCGATATTTTCAGGCCTCGCGACGGCGACGAATCCGATGTTCAAGAAATCGGGAAGCAACGGATCAAGCGTTGAGGACAGCCTCAACATCGAGATGGGCAGAATGATCAAGAAGAAGTCCAGTGAGAGCGACGACGCCAAGAAGAAGGCCATGATCGACGTGGCCGAGAGGGGCGACGCCAATGATTTGCGGGAGCTTCTCGCCGCAGGGGCGGACGTCAACTACAGCAAGAAGGGGGACGATGGAAGGACCGCGCTCTACAAGGCTGCACTGAAGGGTCACCTGGAAGTAGTACAGGCTCTAGTCGCTGCTAAGGCCGACTTGAACAAGGCAAAGACGACGGGTGGGGCCACGCCACTCTTCGTCGCTGCGCAGGAGGGTCACTTGGATGTAGTGCAGGCCCTAGTTGCTGCTAAGGCCGACGTGAACAAAGCGAAGACTGACGGGTGGACGCCACTTAGAGTGGCGAATCATTTCAATCACACATCGATTGCTGCCTGCCTCAAGTCCGCTGGCGGAGAGTAATGTAGACAAAGTCGAAAACGACATCGTTGTATTTTGATTTGGTCTTGGGGGTTGGGGGTTGGGGGTTGGGGGTTGG
>BRXX01000271.1:15501-60070 GCA_030267905.1 Triparma verrucosa
TGGGGGTTGGGGGTTGGGGGTTGGGGGTTGGGGGTTGGGGGTTGGGGGTTGGGGGTTGGGGGTTGGGGGTTGGGGGTTGGGGGTTGGGGGTTGGGGGTAGGGGGTTGGGGGTAGGGGATAGGGTTTGGGGTTTGGGGTTTGGGGTTCGAGGGGGTTGGGAGTCAATATGGGGGAAGGGGGAATTAAGGGGCTAGGGAGCGGGGGGGGAGGGGGGGATACAAGTTACACGAATAAATAAATTAAAAAAAACGAAAACCAAAGTAGTTCACACCTAAATAAGTAACTCAATACCCGGTACTTCCTCCTAATTAAAAATAACACCATTTCCCTCAGGAACAATCAACAAGAACAGCCCCATTCAAATAAGTCGTCCCAAAGCTCCTCCCATTCTTCAACTCCCCCTCCACACTCGCCTGACTCCACAAAATAATATACCCCTGACTCGCGCACGTCGCAGTCATGTAAGCTAACGTAGAAGCAGAAGCCGTTGACGTGTAAGATAACTCAACGTTTTTAGACGAACGTGATGACGTAGTGAATTCGTTCGTCTCTGTTTCAGGGTTCACGTAGGAACCTTCGAAAATTAAGGGAAGGGTACTCTCCCAGGAACACTGCCAGAGGGAAGGTTGGTCGCAGAAGTATACGTCGATTTTTAGGTCGGACCAATTCATGGTGTACCAGTTGGAGTTTTTGAAACCGAAGGTTTCGGTCCAGGTCGCGCCGGAGGATGTTACGGAGAGAGGGGTGTAGGATTTTAACCACATTTCGGGGGAACGGGGGAGGAGGAAAAACATTAAGAGGAACGTTGAGAGGAAGGTGAAGGTGCAGCAGGCGGAGCAGAGCTTCTTTTTGTGAGGGCGGACGTACGTCTCGTAGGTTACTTGGGTGTAGCTTGTGGTGCTGCTGGAGCGAGGCTCGGCGTAGACGAGGGGGGTGGTGGCGTCGTCCTTTTGGATCATGGTTTTGGCTGCGAAGATTAGGAAAGGGGCGAACTTTTTGACGTTAGTCTGAAGCGAAGCGAGTCGAGGGAGCGAAGCGGAGCGATTTGAGGCAGGCGAAGCTCGTCTCAGGACCTCATTGACCTAGTGGCCTTCAAAAATCGTTTTATCGGCTCTGCCATTACCACTAGCATGACGCCAGCGCGTAATTTGCGTCGAATTTTGAGCTGAGGAAGGAGGCGGTTCGACCAAGTCCCACACAAGATTGTCTCTAAAAGTTGTTAAACGTCGAAACGGTGATTATACTATATTCCAAGGCGAACTTAAATATTTCTTGAAAACAGGATGCCACGGTAGAATAACCGTACGCACATTATACAACGAGTTAAGAACAAAATAGATGATGCTCTGCATTTCAGAACATAAATCCCAGTCGTCCAGTCCCCATTTTCCAAGTCTTACACCAACGACTCTCGACGCCGACAGCTGCTGTTAAATATCAATTACTAACCAGCTTGTCAAGTTCAAATAGTCTAAAACGTTCCAAAAATTGAAATCTCCTCCTCCTCCTCCGCCCTCCCTCCGTCCTCCACTCCTTCCAAAGTAAAGCACATTTCTTCACTCTTCCTCTCTCTCTCCCCTCCCGTCTTCACATCCTTCAAACTCTCCATTACTGTTCCTCTAAATTCCTGAATTCGCTGCTGTTAAATACGATCGTATCATCTAATTATCCACCCTTAAATCACTCCATACGCTCCCCTCTCTTCCCCATCTGCCTCCTGTCCCCAAAAAAAACGTAATATCCGGAAGTCGAATTCAGCGCAACGGATCCTAACCTATCTTCCACGATATAATCCTCACAACAACTCGTCTTCTTCTTCCGACGAATAATAAAGTTATACTCATCTCCCTACTACCAACGTCTCATTTCTCCCACCAACGTTCTCAATGCCTTCCACAAACGGAGCGGCGTACGACTCTGATGAAGTTAGCTTCGGACTATCAAACCACGAAACCGCCTGTTTCGATTCCATGTCCTTCTCCGGTTCCCCTTCGAAGACGCCTCCGAAAGCAAAGAAGACGAAGAAAAAATTCATCCCCGAAGGCAAAAAGTCCATCAAAAATAAGTACGAGGCGGCGTACGATAACGGCGCCTCCAACGCCCTGGGCATGATGGGCAAGAATGGTCAGAAAAAGTCCAAGTCCAAGCACTTCAAATCGAACACGAACCCCATAGAACTTTTAGCTACAAACCAGAACAAGCAGAGGTCAAAAGTCCGTTCAAAGTCCTCGAATTCCGACGACGCTTCCCAATTAAAGTTCAAAAATGTACCGCCCGACCGTGGTTCGAAACGTTCTACGGCTGATAGAGCCCTCGACTCTGCCGACATGTCTCAAAGTTCAAGCCCTTCTACTTACAAACCACCGAAGAGAAAGAAGAGCAACAAATCCTTCGGATCCGAAAAGAAAAGACACTCGGCAGGAGGCGTCTTAGGTCTAGGTGCTTTCGCGCAATTCAACGATGTCTGGAAATCTCGGGAAGAGCCCGACCTCGAAAAGGGAGAATGGCTGACAGAAATAAGCCCCTCCAAGGTCTGGAAATCAGGGGAGAGGATGCAACGTAGTCCGTCATCTAAAAAACCAACCTCCTCAAAAAAATTCAAAAACAACACATCAAAAGATGACGTCGACTCAGACTCAGACGATTACCGTCCCACTACATCTCTCGCTCTCCATAAGTTCAGCGAGCGTTCTCCTTCTCTCCGTTCGTCACGTCGTAATTCTTTCCCTACACATTTAAATCATTCGACGAATGAAACGGCTATTGATTTATGCTCGGATTCGGATAATGTACCGGAGAGTCCAGGGAGTCAGATTATGAGTTTGGCTGTTAAATGTGAAGGAGCTTATATTGGGAAAAAGGTGAGAAACACAGCACATGTATAAGATGTTGTTTAAAAACGTCTTTTTTTTCTTTCTAACATCCTGTTCGTTGTGTTTTGTTTTTAGCTTATTGGCGCTGATCGTAAAGTGCAATTTAAACTAAAATTCGGCCCTTGCCCAATGATGAAACTCGTCTACTCAACTTCCCCAGACGGTTCCAAGGTCCACCTGTTCTCCATGAATTCCTCAGAGGCTCTTTCTACGGTTAGGTATAGTGTTGAGGATTGTTTTATTACGTTTAGATGGACGGTGGATGAGTTGAGTAATTTGAAGGAGATTAGGAATAGTTATGAACAGGAGGAATGGGAGGGGGAGACGGATCCGAAGAAGAAGGATTGGAAGATATGGAGGAAGGGATTTATTACCATCGTGCCGAAGGAGAATAACTTTGAGGTGAGTGTTTTTTATAGGAGGAGGAGGTTTTGTGATGAGGATGGATGCGTCTAACCTTTAGTGTGCAGAATTTTAGGGAAGCTATTAAGGAGGCTCAGGAGAAATGGCCTATTTTCGCGACGATGCTTAAAGACTCAGAAGTCACTGACGAAGAGGAGGTGAGAAGAAGAAAAAATTGGTACACACGCTTTTTTGGTCAATGTTCGATGAATTGTTAATCGTTCCGTCGTTCCTCTTTTCTCTTAGATCGAACTACATACACGGAACCTCAAGAAGAAAGTAAAAACCGAGGATAAAATCGCCTTCATCTACCCTCCCCGTACAGAGGAGAAGGAAGAAGACGACGAGGAACTCGTCTTAGACGATGCGGGAGGGATTGGGAAAGGGAAGGAGAGGGTTACGATCATGGAGACGGATCTGGAGAGGTGAGGAGGAAATAAGGGGGGCGGTCAAGGGGGGAAATAGCAGCGCTGCGCTCTTCGCTTACACACCCTCAAAACAGGTTGGACTCTGGAGTTTGGCTCAACGACAATTTGGTCGACCTTTGGTTCAAGATGGTCAGGGAGAACGACTCTCAAGTTCAGAACGTTCTCGAGGCTGAACCGGAGAGCGACTCCGAAATGGAAGTGTTCACGCAGGAGGAGGAGGATAACAGGAAGGAGAGGGTGAAACAGAGGAGGGGCAAAAAGGACAAAGACGTAGACCCAAGAGACAAAAGTCTAGGGTCGTCTTCAGAGTCTGACGATGATGATATTTTCACCAAAACCAACACATCCACCAACACCGCCACCAGCTCCAGCCCCGCCCTATCAAACGTCTCTACCGCCGCCTCCTCAACCTCAACCGTCCCCGACAACCTCCACCGCTCCACCTACCACGTCTTCACTTCCCACTTCTACACGACCCTCAACAACTCAAAATACGAAGGCGTCAAATCATGGGTCAAGGACATCAAGTCGTTCCTGAATATGAAGTACGTCTTCGTGCCGATATGCAAGGACATGCACTGGTCGTTGTGCGTCATCGTCAACCCGGGAGCTTACTTCAACGAGAAAGGAGTCGACGAGGAGAAGGTTAAAAGGGCGGAGAAGATTCTGTGCGGAGGAGGAGGAGGTGACCTCGACGAGGCTGTCGAAAACGACGAGAACGAAGAAGAGGAGGAGGTAAGCTTAGTTTCGTGGGCTGAGAGGAGCGAAGCGACGAGCTGAGACTCTGACGTTTCTGGCGCTCCTCGAATGAATCACAAAATATTCTAACTCTTCGCATCGCTCCTCTTAGAAGGCGCCGGGAAGCTGCATCCTTTTCTTCGACTCGCTAAAGTTCCACACCTCCAAGGGAATACATAACAATATCAGGATATGGATGGGAAACATGATGCAGGACCAACTGCCCAACACGGAAGAGTCAGACGAATTACTCAAAAAAATCTTCAAGAAGAACAGCAAGATCTTCCCCATCCTGGAGCCAGGTGAGAGCCGATGTAAAGCGAAGGTGCAGCTATTTTTCTCGATTTCTAATCTAACCGCTCCTCGTCCTCAGGCGGCATTCCGTACCAAACCAACGGCTGCGACTGCGGCGTCTTCACTTCCCTCTACTTCAACGCCGTCCGGGACTTGGCTCCGAACCTGGACTGCTCGCTGAAGTGGATCAAGAATTTCAAGAGGCAAAAGGTGTTCAGACACTCATTCGATTTCAACCAATCCAACGGCGTCCCTGAGTGGAGAGAGAGGATGAAAATCGTGTGCGGGGACTTCATGACGGAGTACGGCAAGCGAAAGGTTTGAAGGAAGAAAAGCTTCTCGTTCTTCTTGAATAACAAACCTATTTTCTCCTTTTCCGATCTCATGCACAACTATAAATATCATTATATCAACCCCCAACAGTATCTCACAACCCCCCCTCGATCCTCTTAATCATCTCCGCCCTAAGCATCCTATTCCCGATCCCCCCGATCCCAAACGCGGGCAAAACCCTCAACATCCTCGCCCCAACAACCGGAAAATAATTATCAACACTCGCCGCCATCCTCGTCTTCCCCATCAATTCCCCGGGGCTTCTGTTATAAAAGTCCAACCCTAATAAATCAGAATTCGAGTTCGCGAAGCAACGAGTTAGGCCACGTTCCAGAAGAATACCATTCGAATGTCGAACTCTGTCCATATCCATCGGTACATAAAGACAATCAAAACAGAAGACGATGATAATCATAAAAATAATCTCAAGTCGTAGCTCTCTCTCTCACCTAACAAATGAACCGGCGCGCTCACAGCCTGAAACACAACAGGACACGTTAACTGCGCAACATTCAAACTCTGAACATGATTAATTCCCATAACCTCAAAAACAGCCGCCAGCTTCTGCGGCAACAAAAAACTAGAGAATATAGTGCCGCCGTCGCGGAGACTGAAAAGCGCCAACGAACGTTTAGGGACGGAGTGGGGGGCGCAGGAACCGAACATTTTAGCAAACGCGGCGTCTTTTGATACGCAAGCGTATATGTTTACTAAAGTTGTGCCGATTAGTTTTGGGGAGGAGGAGGGACGGGATGTTAGAGTACAGTAGGTTGTTATGGTGTTGGCGGCGATGTAGGTTGCGGAGTATAGACCGCATATCCAAACGTACTCGGGGGAAGTAACGAATTTCATGGGGTTGGAGATTAAGGTTAGGGCGTTCTTTTTTAGGGCGGAGCCGAGAGTCATTGAGCCTGCAGCAGAGAGGGTTACGGATTTGTCTATTATCGTTACGAGAGGGGAGAGGAGGGCGGAGGAGATGAAGGCGGATAGAACGTCAGCGGAGAGGAGGGAGAGGAGGGGGGGCTTCGACTAATGATGAAAGGTTTTTGTTGCTGGCGTGTTAGAACTGGTGGCGGGAGTTGGCGAAGACGGACGTCGATATCGAGGAGCGTTGCTATTCGTTTGTAGAGCTAAGCGACTCTTCGTTGAGCTCCGAGCTCGCTCGCTCTATGCGTTTTCCTCACCTTCTCTTGCGTAGTAACGTTGCTCCTGCGGCTCGCATTTGTAGAAGCACTAGCAGAAGTACTAGCAGAAGTCTGAATAACAGTTGGAAGACTTCGTCTACTCGACCAACGACTGACGATGCTGCCATGAATAGGACTCGGGCTTGCGCTTGCGCCGTGTGCCTTCGACAACAAAGTTGTTAAAAAGAGGAGCAGGAGAGTGCGGGCGAGGCATGCGACGACCTTCATTTTTAATATAAGATTTGAGGACCTTTTTAGAACGATTAGAATAAGGAATTGTAAGAGAGCGACTGATATGTTACTGGAAACCGGGTGTGCAATTCGAAGGTATAAAAAAGCGATGCAATAACCCAATATCAAGATCGACAACTCAGGCAACTTTGCCAGACAAAACTTGTCAAGATAAAGCGACTTTTTTCATTCATTATTACGCGATATGTCGAAAAGAACGTCTGAAGATCTATTGCAACACTGGATCCGAACACTTCAGAGGGTGGAGACGACGAGGAGGAAGTATTTGAAGGTTCAGAGTTGGATTACACTGCCGACGAAACCCCAGCCACAGGAGGTGATGATTTCATGAATACAGACGATTTCAGGCGGCTGTTTGTTGGCTTCGTGATGGCTGATACTTTATTTGCGATGCGTTGGCTAGATAGAAAATGGCACAAGGTAGTTGAGAAGAAGCTGACTAAGATGGAGGATGAGCTTTTCGGCGAGATGATTGTTCATGGAGGGAATGATATAAGTGGTAATGAAGTTGATTCTGCTGCGAGGAAGGAATGGATAAAGCAAGTGACGCAGGTCGTCTTCCTTATGAATATTACGAAGGTCGGAGATTATGCCTGCACGAGGGCCTCCAATCTCGTCGATGTAGACATCCCCGAAGGCATTACAATCATCGGTAAAAGTTCCTTCGCCTTCGGTGGCTGCAGTAGTTTGAAAGACATAATGTTCCCAAAGTCGTTAACATCAATTGGTAACTGCTCCTTCAATGAATGCTTCAATCTAGAAAGGGTCGATCTCCTTCACACGAACGTTGAAGAATTAGGTCAACAAGCCTTCATATATTGCACAAGTTTAAGAGAGATGAAGGTCCCAAACTCGCTTCAAAGGTTTGGTTCCAGTGCCTTCTACGGATGCTCCAAGCTAACCCCCTCCGACATTGGCAAATGCGACAACGACGCGGTAGTCGCCTACCTCCGCTCTATACAATAATTCACCAATAAAACGGTTTAATAATTTACAATGCAATCACAAATGTTTTACTTCTTCTTGAGTTTCTCCTTGTCGCTCTGGGTGTGAAAGAACCCTGCGGCATCACCCTTCTTCATGTCAACTCCGCAAAGTGTGGCATCGTCGCTGTCCTTCTTGCTTCCCCTCTTGGCTTTCTGATGATGAATTATTATACCGAAAAGAAAGTACTCGAAACATTCACTTCATCATTTTTTACGTTTTAAAATCCGTCCCGCTCAAACATGATATCGCTTCTGATGGCGTACTTACGTCCCGAAGCTACCAAGTCCCCCTGGTGCTCAATGGGATGTGAAAAAAGCAAAACCATCCCTGTCTCAGGCACGACGGTGACATCCTTGCTCTCGTTCTCTCCCCTAGCCACGAACGTCGTCCCTCCTCCTTCAAACCCGTCGTTCAAATACACCTGGAAGGTCACCCAGCTCTGCCTCCTCTTGCTCTCGTCGCTATCGTCAACGTAACACCCGTCGCCGTGCCTGTTGAAGTACTCTCCCTCGTCGTACCTTAAAAACCTCATCCTGTGATTGATCTCGTACGGTCTCCAGTGACTGCTCTCGGCGGGGGTTTTGCGTTGCAGGCTGGCATCTATGTTTCTTCTGTGGCGATTTCGTCCTCCGTTCCTCGGCGGTGCCGACAGTTGCAGGCTGGAGATCTGGGAGGGTTGCGGTATGTGGTTTGAGATCCTCTCCCATATCACGCCCGCGATGTTGTCGGAGTCTATGATACACCTAGAGCTTTTCCTATAGTTGGTCATGGTGACCTGCTGGTTCTCGAATGTAGTCACAGTCGCCTGCTCGTATCCAACCTTCTCTGAACATTTGATTAGATGCTGGCATTCTTCCTTGCTCAGAACGTTTCGGATCACGCCCGCAAAATCAGGGTTGCCATCTGGGAGTGAAATTCTTTCCAATGTGAGTGTAGTTGGCTCTGGTAATGGATGCAGCCACGGTCGACGCATGATATCCACCCCTTCTTTATCGCTGATCCCCTCAACGTTGTATTTGCTGTTTGGAAGCTGTAGTTTTTCGTGCGGTGTGGTGTATATATGGGTTGTGAGAGGAAATCGACCAATCTTGTTTCGTGCGGCATGCCACTCTGTTTCTTAAAATTACCTTCTGAAACGTCACGTGTCGGTGCAGGGGTTCAGATTCCATGTTCTCCTTAGCTTCATTAGTGCTGCTAATCATAAGTGTTTGCCAAAAATCGTTCAATTGCTAATACTCAATAATACTTCCACAATACCCTGCTGGACGATTTCTCTGGGTCCGCAAACAACACATTATTGTAACATGGTCCAACTATCCGATGTACACGTGCAGCTCGGGGGGGACATCGAAGTCACCAGAGCCCCTGGCCATGACCTCGAAGTTGGTTTGAGCTGGGACTTCTTCGAGGTACGTTGAATTGTTTCAAACCAAATTTTCAAAGGGGTAACGTTGGCGTGCGTGGCCAGGCAACAAGAACTCTGTTGTTACCAACCCTAATCCCCGTCCGAAATCTAACCCCGCCCGAAATCAAATTTTGCCGCACAGGGTATGAGCCCGGTCGATCTCGACTGCTCTGTCCTGGTCATGGACTTCGCTGGTATGGTCATCGACGCTTGTTATTATAACAATTTGACTTGTCTTGACGGGGCTTTAAAGCACAGCGGCGACAGCTTGACTGGTGAAGGGGACAACTTCGACGAGGCAATCACGATCGACATTGACGAGATCGGTCCTGAGGTGACTATGCTCGTGTTTCTGGTGAACGCCCATCAGGGCGGTAACTTTGAGCATGTTGAAAGTGCATTTGCGGTCGTCAGTGATCTCCTGGAGGGGGGGAAGAAGAAGGCGCTAGCCGATGTGAGTGTTGGATGCGGCCAGAAGTCCACCGGGTGCGTCCTGGGCTTGCTGTACAGGAGGGATGGTCAAATGGGAGGTCCCTGGTTGTTCAGGAACGTCGGTCAGATGTGCGGAGGGACCAACTTTGTCGAGAGCATGCCGGAGGTCAAGGTGAGAGTAGAGGAGTTAGAGTTTTAGAGCGTAGAACACGAGGCTCTAACCCAAACTACTCCTTATCACCATAATAGGCCGTGACGAATCAATTCATTGACCCTGGACTTCTCGAGGAGAGGACTCTGACCGCCAATGGCAAGAGCTTCAACATGAAGAAGGGAGACTCTGTCGAAATTCCCGCGGACCTCTTCCGCTCGGGCGACGACTTCTACATCGGCCTCGGCTGGACGGCCCGTTACGGCCTGGACCTGGACGCTTCCATTTTGGCCGTCGACTCCGAGGGTAAGCTCATCACCTGCGTCAACTTCGCCAATCAGCGATACGGCAGCGCCATCAACCACCAGGGCGACAACCAGACTGGCGACGGTGACGGCGACGACGAGAGGATCGACATTGACCTGGACAAGATCCCTCCTTACGTACACAAGCTGTTCATTGTGGTCAACATTTACTCCACAGGTGGAAGGTGAGAATAGAACTGTAACCGAGGGAGCGAAGCGACTGAGAACCCCCTCGAGATAATATAGTACACACCAAGACCCTAACGTCCACATGTACACCTATATTTAAAAATATATATCTAACACAACCACACAACCTCCACACAACCTTAGCTTCGAACAAGTTTCCGACGCCTACGTCCGCATGGTATCCATATCAAACGGCCACGAGTTCTGCAAATACAACCTCGACTCCAAGATCTCCACCAACGGCCTCCTCTTCGCCCAGCTCTACCGCGGGCCCATGGGCAATTGGCAGCTCAACGGGACAGGGAAGCCCTGCAATGGGAGGGTCGCAGACGACTCGGAGATGAAGGCGGCCTTGAAGATCAGGGGAGACAGCTCTTTTCGCGGGAAGTACTCTGGAGACGAAGAGGGAGGAGGAGACTGCTGTACTGTCAGTTAAGCGGAGGTAGGGTTAATTTAAATGATATTATTGTTGTGTTTTGAGATCGCAAATGCCTAAGTTAGATCATTTTTTAGAGTTTGTCGTTATCGTCAAGGTCGTCGAAAGTAACCGCTCGCGAGCGGGTTCGGGCCTTTTTCTGCGCAGGTTGTTGGGGCGAGTCGCTTTCAACGGGGGTCACGGTGTCGGGAGGAGGAACGGGAGGAGGGGGGAGGTTGTCCGAGAGTGAGTGAAGGTCGTCCTCTGTCATTTCAACCGCCTCATACCAGTCTTCATCTTCCGAGGCATCTTCCGAGGCATCTTCCAAGACATCTTCCTCGGAGTCAGAAGATGCCTCCTGAAGCTCTTCTTCGTCGTTGTCTTCTTCCTCCTCCTCCTCCTCCTCAAACTCGTCAACTTGACGGACAGTAATTTCAGTCCCAATCTCCTCATTCAACCCCTCCACGAGATTACCCAATTCCCAAACCTCGTTAAGCGCCTCCTCCCCCAAAATCTCCAAATTCTCCCTCCCCCCCTCCTCCAAGATCTTGAAAAGGTGACTCTTCAACTTCCTAGCGATTTCCTCCACCTCCTTCCTCCGATGAACCTCAACCTCTTCAACCTTCTGCGTCTCGAACCAATCCCTCCCGCAAAAGCTAAAAACCTCTCTCCAAACCTCCCCAGGCAACCTACAGCTGCGAGCGTTATTGTCCGTTCATTAGAAAATGTGACCCCATGACATCGAATCTCTCTCTCTCTCTTACCTTAAATTCTTAACCTTAAAATGTTCAGGTCTAACCGAACACATAAGCACAGCGTCAACACCTTCCCTAAAAGATTTTGTCTGATACCTGTGGTTCGTGCATTCCCACTTCGGCTGGGGTATGACGCATTTTAGGGGAGGGGAGGGACGGAGGGACGCGAAGATTACAGAGGATAGGGTTATGGTTTCGTAGGTTTTTGAGTTTTTACGGGTTATTTTTAGAAGGGAGGAGGAGACGGGGGCGACTAATATGCCGGAGGGGGAGAGGAGGGAGAGGAGGGGGGGGAGGGAGGAGGAGGGTATTGCGGAACCGATGTAGATGCGGGAGTAGGTTTGGGAGGTTTGGAGGTGGAGGCCGTTGCCGTGGAAGGTGGAGTAGATTTGTGGGAAGTTGGAGTGGTTAGGGTGCGTTGAATCTTGGTCCCGGAATTGTTGGAACTAGGGAAGCGAAAAGGTTAGGCAAGTCGTTAAAAAAAAATGCATGTCTCCAAAACTTTCAGCTTTCTCACCTTCTCCTTCCCGAATCTCATCACATCCTCCTCCAACTCCACATTATGTATCACCCCCCGCTCCCCCAGAATACAACCCACCACAGCAGACAGGTAATTGCTCCCGCTCCCAACATTGAGGAACGTCTGCTCGGAATCCTTCCGCAGTTCGAGCGCGTCCAGGCAAGCCCCGTACATGTGTGGGGCACTGAGGTGGATAATTCCTGAAGTGGGGAGGGAACCTCTGATGGGCTCGTCGCGGTAGGCGGAGGGGAGCTGGGAAGGGAGGACGAAGAGACCACGGTCGACGCGGCGGAGGGCGGATATCACGGTTTGAGAGGTTACGACGCCGTAGTTCTCTGTTTGTTGATTTAGAGAAAGGGAGTAGAGAAAGGGAGTAGAAAAGGGTTAGTTTGATTGAGAATTGGGATGGAGCAAAGGGTTATAGCCTCTCAAGTCCTCTCACCGAGTTTGTTAACGAGGTCCTCGTTGTTTTCGCCGCTCGAAAGCCACATAGTGATGATATTTTGATATATTCTTGACGATATTCTGGGTGCCGTTCTGTATTTCAAAGAATAAGCCTATAAAACAATTATAAGACTACTTTTCAGGAATTAAAAAACGTTTAATTGAAGAGTAGCGGTATTTTTAGGCGATCGGTAGTGAGTGTAGTGTACGTAGAGCGAATTTGACTGAAGATTGAGTTAAGTCTTTCCCAGGGTTGCTCTCCCTCATTTTCAGAATAAACCCCATCAAAAGTGTCACTAAAAATCACAGGTTAGCTTTTACTCGAAGCAGGAAGTGCCACGTGGTCTTATAATAACTCAATCAAATTCTCACTCCTCTCCAACCCTTATTTCACTGACCCTAACTGACCCTAAATTCCCCATAAAGATATATAATGAAACTCGAAGTCTGCTGCACGTCCTCCTCCTGCTGCTCCGTCGCACTTCAATCAGGTGCCGCCGCAGTCGAGCTCTGCTCAGCCCTCTCTTGTGGCGGCCTGACCCCTTCCGTCTCCGCGGTCTCCAAGGTCGCCCTCCTTCACTCCGACTACCCAACAGCCCACATAACCGTTTTAGTCCGTCCCCGCCCTTCCGACTTCGTCTACACCCCCGCAGAAAAGGACCTAATTATATCCGACGTGAAGACCTTCGCGTCCCTCGGCATCCACTCCGTAACAGTCGGTTGCTTAACCCCTTCCCTCCACCTCGACTCCCCCTTCCTGAAAAAGATAACCGAATTAGGCGTAGAAGTGACCCTCCACCGTTGCGTAGATGACGTTCTATCCTACGGTACAATGTCCCCAGAGTCTCTAATAGATTCAGCCGCTACTTCAGGAGTCTCGCGTATCTTAACCTCGGGCGGGGAGAAATTCGGGTTCGAAGGGATGCTGAATATCAGCAAGATGGTTGAATACGCTAAGGAGCATTATCCTTTGATGACGATCGTGGCTTGTGGAGGGATTGATGAGGATGGGATTGGAGAATTTAAGGAGAAAGGGATTGAATCCGTTCATGTTGGGAGTAGTGTTATGGTGAGTTTGTTGTTGTTCGACGTCTTATTTCATTGTTTTTTTTTTTTACACTTGAGACTGACACGTTTATAATAAATCTTTCAGGTCGTCGACGAAGTCGTAAACAAGTCACCGCTATTCCACTCCGAGAAAAAAATCGTATCAGCCTCTAAAGTCTCATCCCTCATAAATAAAATAAACAATCCTACCACTCCCTCCACCTCTAAAAAAAACTACTATGATTTGACGCCATATCTAATCGAAAAAACAGTCCTAAAAATACTTGAAAAATCCAACGACACCCTAACCAAAAAACAATCAGGATTAAAAATACACTTATCCTTAAAATCAGACGTCCCTGAAATAATAAATCAAATCGTAGGTTTAGCAGTGTACGAGAAAGAGCCTGACGCTTTAAACGTGACCCGTTCCATTCTCGAGGTGGACGGTTTCGGGATGGAACGACAGTTTTACTGTCTCCTTTTGAGGGATGAGGTTAGTGGTGAGGGTTGTGGTTTTGCGTTTTTTTATTTCGCGTATAGTACGTGGGAGGGGAGGGTGTTGTATTTGGAGGATCTTTATATTGAGGAGAAGAGGAGGGGGAGGGGGGCGGGGGGGGTCGTTATGAAGACTTTGGCGGAGGTTGCGAAGGGGTTGGAGTGTAAGAGGTTCGTTTGGCAGGCGTTGGATTGGAACACGCCGGCGATTGAGTTCTATGAGAAGATTGGAGCAGAGGTTCTGAAGGAGTGGGTTAGCCTGAGAATGGACGAGGAGGCGATTAACAAATTCTTAGAGTCTTAAGAAAGGAGAAGAGTGGTTAGATTTTTTTTTTAAACACACATCCTTCTTAATTTAACGATTACAAAGTCAAATAAATAAAACACATACTTAAACGTTTCATTTACAAACAGTTTATTTTCATCTTAAAATTTAGTTAGAATCTGTCCCTCTGACAATAGGAACAGGCAGGACCATGAAGTCCCATGCCGCAATGACCTCGGTCTTTGTCAACCCCCCAGCATGTTCGATCGCTTGCCTCTCGATTCTCCTCGACGTCATTAAACTATCATCACTGCAGTCGCCCTTGTACCTGGGCGAGAAGTGGTTCAAGGCCAGCCTCTTCGCCTTAATATTCTTCGCGAACTCAGCCGCCATCTGCGGCGTGCTATGCCCGTGCCTCATAGTCTCGATCTGAACTTCCCTGTAACTCGTCCCCACGTCCATCCCCTTCAAGTAGCTGTTCGTCGCCTCGTGAACGAGGAGGTCCGCCCCTTCAGAGAGCTTCGCGAGAGCGCCTGCGTCGCAGGTGTCGCCGCATATCACGACCTTACGACCCTTCCTAGGCTCCTCCACGATGTCCTCAGATTTAAGGACCGTCCCGTCAGGAAATTCGAACGACTCGCCGACACCCAACTCCTTAAGGAATCCCATAACCTTCATCGGATCCCTCACGCCCTGTTTCTTGAGGCCTTCTATGTTCCTCTGGAGGATGGGCATGGCGATCTCGTTCTTGAGCCTGCCGGGCCTATCGATCTCCTTGCACACGTAACCCACGCAAGGGACGCCGTGGGACATTACGCTCGCGGAGACTCTTAAGTCACCGTCGGTGACGACTTCCCAGACAGGCGCGTTTCTGAACGATGGGGGCCGGGAGCGGGAGGGGGCCGAGGAGCGAGAAGGCGACGAGCGTTTAGAATTGTTTGAAAAATACGACGACGACTTTTTTCCAGCGAGGTCGCATTCGCGAGCGAAATAACCCTCTTCCTCCCTCACCTGCTATTCTCCGGGTGATTCCAATCCGGCATAATATCCTTCCCCCCCTCTACCTCCCCATAATTCTCGTTGCAATCGAGCCCTTCGCTCCTCTCCACGAAACTTACGTAACTCATGGGATCGTCCTTGATCTCCAAACTCTCTGTTCTCTTGTAAACTCGATCCTTCATAGGTAAAGGATTGTACCTGTTAACGTAAATTCGATGCACGTTAGAACCAACCTCTTCCCACAACGTTCACATTCCCTAATCTCTCTCTCTCTCTCTCTCTCTCTCTCACCTATACCCCCCCCCATTCAACCTCCTCCACCCCGGCGCCATCGGCAACCCCTTCAACTCATGCACCCTATAATTCGGGCATATCCTCGAACACGACCATCTAACAGTAACCCTCAACCACTCTCTCAAACCTTCCGGCCCGTATATATCTATAGGCTCAGCTGTCCTCGGACGGTCTTGACCTATTAAACATAGTAAACCAGGTAGACCGAATGTATGATCACCGTGTGAATGTGTCAAGAATATTTTATTAACTTTACCGGGACGTACGTCAGGTGAACGTTGGAGTTGGAGTTGGGTTGATTCGCCGCAGTCGAAGAGGTGGATGCCGCCGGAACGCCAGTTTAGACGGAGGGCGGTGCAGGAGACGCCGCGGGTTATGGAGGGAGAACAGGAGGCGGTGCCGAGGAAGACCACGTCGAGGTCGGAGGGGGGGAGGCTTTGGAGGCAAGGGTGCTGGGAGCGGATGGAGCGCTGGGAGGAGTGGGGAAGGGGGTTAGATGTTTTTTTGGTGAGAAAATTGGAGGGGTGTGAGGGTGGAGGTGCTTTCGACGATACAAATGTTAATGTTAATGTTAATGTTAATGTTCTCACCTCCTCTTCGGCGGTGAGCAAGGGGGGCTGGTAGGCTGGGTTCGGCATTGTGGTGGGTTTTTTTCGAGGGACAGGAGGTGGCGGCGGCGGCGGCGATTGTGCTGATGATGATGATGATGATGAGGAGGAGGAGGAGGAGGAGGAGGAGGAGGACAGCGATGACTTTGCAGAGTTGAGATTCGATTGTAGAAGTTGCACGAGTTCCTTTGAATGAATTGTGCGAATGAAGCGTTGCGAATGAAGGTGTAGTTAGATTATTTGAGCACACGCATACAGCAACTGTAACAGCAACTGTAACAGTTTGTTAAATCCGTCTGAATCCTTTCTTTCATGAAGAAACAGAAGAGGCAGCATAGGGCAGCATAGGGCAGCATTGGACGGCGCATTTCCAGTCTGCTGCAGTCTCCGAGATGTTGAGTGGTAACGAGCGCTGTTGGCTGCACGCTGTGGTCCTCTTTTATGTCTCTTTTATGCCCAGTCGTCTGTCTGCTTACTAACCTTCTTCTTCAAACCTTTGCAATCTAAACCATTCTCGTTTGCCAAATCCCTCAACTGTCCAACTTTCATCTTCTCAAATCCTACATGAGCGCTCACATCATGCACATTATTTGAATGCACATTATCGTTCACATTATCGTTCACAGCAAACAGATTTGTATTAAAAGGGGTATTAAAAGGAGAGATGTCGGTATATGCGATGGGAGTGAAGTTTATATTTATATAATTACCAACAGAAACGACACGATACGACACAACAAATGGGACAAATGGAGATGTAGGAGATATAAGGAGCAGAGAGCAGCATAGGAAGAATAGCGAGGCGTTCATTACTGAAAGAAGAGGCCCTCCAGTGATTTTCATTTCTACCAGAGAAATAATGAGCTCCAGAGGGTCTCAAATTGCAATGCCTGAAACAGGGACGACACGTGACGCCACTGTTCCTACCGCTTTACAGCCACGTAACCGTCGCCCTGTGTTATCGAAGAGTACTTTAACCCTAAACGATATTCTCACTGATCTCTATTAGGTTGCGGACTCCTCGACCTGCCGGACTCCTCGACAATCCCTTACAAAGCCTCGACTTGTCTCATTTGTATAATATACGTCGCCCCAGAAAGTTTCTCTGTCCGCGGTAAAAATTTAGGGAAAGGTTGGAATCAAGGTTGGAATCGCGTTGGTTCAACCCTAAGTCCATCAGTGCCCTGTATCTGCTACGCGTATCTGCTACGCCGTCGTTGATTTTTCTAAAGAATAAAAAGCAATTTCAGAAACACGAACCACCGAGCTTGCAACCTCGCTTGCAAAGTATTCCAGAATTACCAAGAGGTCCTCATTTCTGTATTACGGTCATGAAACGATCATCTTCGAGCGTCCCTCTAGACGAAGAAGTAGAGTCGCAACGTTGTCAAACTAATGACGCTGCCATTGACATGCAGCCTGCCAAAGATGATCAAATAATGGACACTGGGCCTCCTCCTCCGACTCTCGTAACCTCCTCAACCTTCCTCTCCACCCATCAAACTTCTCCCCTCCCAATAATCGACCTCCGCTCCCCCTCCGAATTCACATCCTCCCGCCTCACAAACCTCTCCTCTCCCCTCGTGAACCTCCCCTTCCCCTCCCTCCTCTCCTCCGGCCTCGGCTGTTCCCTCCCCCCCCGAAGCGTCCCCTTTGACATAATCCTCCCCTCCTCCCCTCCCCCCCTAACAATCCTCTCCTTCTTCACGTCCAAACTCTCCTCCTCAACGAACTCATCCCGTACACCCTGGCTCGTACGTAACTACATCATAACATTATCTACGTTCCCACAAGAATTTTTAACTGATGTACCGCAGAGTATACCTGGACCGAGATTGTGGAAACCTAGTGTTATTGTTGAGGAGGTTTTATGTGAGATATTGAGAGAAGAGGGAGAAGGAAGTGTGGTTGATTTGGGGAGTGGAGCGGGGAGGGATGTTGCTTTTTTAGGTGAGGACAACGAAAAAAATGAATATGATGACGCATGATTTTACACACGCTACTTTTTCTGACACTGCGAAACGGGTTTGTGTTGTTATATTGTCGGTTTTGTCGTTTCAGCTGAGAACTTTCCCAACTCTCACTTCTACGGTATAGATAATCACAAGGGTAGCTCTAAACGTTGCCTCCCCCTCTGGTGTAGTCGTGGTGTGTCGGAGACGACTCACCTCGTGAACATTAATTTGAAGAAGCTGGATGTGTTCTTTGAGTTCTTGGAAGGTCAACGTCCGATGAGGATGTGTTACGCGGTACGTTACTTGAACAGGCCTTTGATGGCTGAGCTTGGTAAAAGTATGAGGGAGGGGGAAGTTTTCGCTATTGAGCATTTTGTGGTTAATGAGGATGGGAGCTTTCCGTTTGATCACCCGAGGATAGCGGAGGTCCTGCAGTTGGACGAGATGGAAAGATTCTTTCCGGAGAAGGTGAGGGAAGGGGTGTTGTGGACGTTTTGCTGTTGAGGTGGAAGAATCTATGTCGTTATTTACTAACTCGTCGCTACGGTACTCTGCTTGATCGCTTTACTCGCCTCGCTTGCAGGATTGGACGGTGCTACACAAAAAAATAGTGAAGGACTCGGACGCTGGGAGGTTGTTGCTGAATTTTTGTGTGAGGCGAAAATAAGATAAGAAAATTATGAATTTTTAAAATACAAAATCTAACAAAAGAAACAACTCAATTATATTATTAATTAATCCACAACGTCGACGTCGACGATCTCGACCAAGGCTGTCTGCATGCCCTGGGCCACGTCCTTCCACCCTGCGATCCCCTCCAGTATGGCTTCCAATCCCAGCACGTCCCCCATCGCATTGTGCGCCGCCGCCATAGGGCTATCGAAGAGGAACTCGTACAGGTCCCCCTGCTTGAAGCTCCCCGGCCTGGCCATCGAGTTCATTTTCCAGAGCTTACCCGTTCGGAGCAAGGGGAGCGTGTCGACGACGGATGAAATCTTGGCGTCGTGGGCGAGAGATGGAAGCCCACCAGACCAGTTACCTTTACGTCGGAGCCTGCGAAGAGGGAGGAGAGCGGAAAGAATTAGAATTGCGTCGGGAAGAAAGGGTTCACAGCTCCCGGCCGTGTGCGCGACGCTCACCTGCTTATCTCGCTGTTCAGCATTCCCAGGTCGAAGCGAGCGTTATGAGCGATAAGGACGACGTCTCTACCTGCGCCGCGCTCGCGGCACCACTTGCAGAAAAATTCGTAGACCCTGTCGAACTCCATCGCGGGCCCATGCATTACTCCGGTGCTGGTGTCCATCCCTCCCTCCCGGAGGAAGGTGTCCGTGATTCCAGTCAGGCTCTCGACCTCGCCCTTCAAAACGTTGGGAGGAGGCAGAACGTAAGCGGAGAAGGAATCCCTAGCGTCGCTAGAGTGCAGCATCTTGGCGGCGATCTGAATGATGTAACTACTCCTTCGACTCAGACCAGTCGTCTCGACGTCCAGACAAACGAAGCAGGTGCTGCTGCTACTCAAATTCGGAAACTTCTTGCGAGGCTGCGACGAGGAGTTAGAATAGAAAAGCAGTGGTAGCTACCGAGGCTTTGCTCACCTCTATTCTCCTCGGGTTGGGGGGCTTGATTATGCCGTTGCCCGAGGCTAAATCCAAATTTTTCTTGAGCCGGGCCTTGTCGGTTGCCCGTTTCCGACCGCTTAACTCTAACGCCTCCTCGTCGTCCAGCACCCTCCCAGCCCCCCTCCCTTCGTCTACGTTCTTCTTCTCCCTTCCTCCCTCCTTCTCCAAATGCTTCCCCTTCAGCCTCGTCGCCCAGTCGATGAATAGCTGGTCAACTCTCACGTCCTCTCCGCTCAGGTCGTCGCATTTTTCCTTCGCCTTCTCCGCTAGCAGTCTATACGTGTCGGCCAGCTGGTCGTCGTACCTCGAGAACAGGCCGATCGAGTATCGAAGTCCCATCCCCTGTGCCGAGCTGCGTGGTCGGGGTTAGAAGCAGCGGTGAGGTTGACAGCAGAGCGTTTTGATTCGCCTCACCTAGCCCTCAGACCTTCCTCCACCCATTTCTTGACTCCCTCCTGCGCCAAGCATCCCTCCAAGCCGTCTCCACCACTTTCAACATCGACCTCTTCGCCACAAAGAATCCTCGCCCTCTTGCCGGCTGCCGACAGAAGTTTGTAGTGCTCGTCAATGTTGACGCCTAGGCTGGTGTCCAGTCCACTCTGTCTAATTCCGAGCAACTCGCCCGGGCCTCTCGTGCCCAGATCCCGCTCTGCGATCTTCAGACCGTCGTCTGTTTCCTCTAAAATGCTGACCCTCTCCGTGCTGCCCTCGACGAGAAACACCGCCTTCCCCCCTCCTTTCCTGCCGACCCTACCCCTCAGCTGGTGCAAGCTGCTCAGCCCGAACCGCTCGGCGTTCTCCACTACAATCACATCCACACCGACGAGATCAACTCCGACTTCCAGAACTGTCGTTCCCACCATGATGTCGACCCCGCTCTCCTGATTTTGAAAGTACTCCAACCTCTTGATCCTGTTCGTGAAGTTAGAAAAGGCAGAGGATAGTGTGAAGAACGAAGCGACAAGCTGAGAATGTTCTCTCGTTGTACGGATGCAGTAGGAGTTCCTGTCTAGATTTTGGTACCACTATCGCGCTACCAATTTGAGCTCGTCGCTACGCATCGACATCCAGTACACAAACCTCACCTCTCCTCCGTCTTCATCCGACCGTGCACGATCCCCACCCTCCCCTCCCCAACCCTCTTGCTCAAATTCTCCCCCCTCTCCAACACACCTCTGACCTCGTTGTCGATGGCCGGGCATATCCACAACACCTTCGCCTTTCCAACGCCCTTATCAGCGTTGATCACCCTCCGCACGCCGTCGATTATCTCTTCAACGCGATCTAAATTCAGCACCCTAGTTTCAACATTCCACCGCCTCCCTTCGATTTCAACTCGCTTCACCCCCGCCTGCAAGTCGCTCGACTTTAGCGTTCTCGGTATGGGCGTGGCGCTCATCCTTACACATTTATAGGACCCGTTTGATAAATTGCTCTTCACCTTCTCCCCATACCTCTGCGACGAACGGAGCATGGCATGGTGTGCGATGGTGTTAGAATAAGAAACGCGGCGTTTCACAGACCCCCCCTTTTTTCTCACCTGCTCTTCGTCCAATATGACAACTCCTGCCTCCCTGCCTCCTCCGCTTATGATATTGCTCAACGCGATCGTGCCTACGATGATATCGCTGTTCTTCGCGTGCTTCATAATATCGTCTCTCTTCTTCCCGACAACTCCGCCGTCGATGTAGTGCGTCGTTATGTCGTTCAAGTTATCCCACCCCTTGAACAATCCGTACACCTGACGCGCGAGGACCGTCGTAGGAGCAACATAGTAGTTGACCTTATTTTTCGACTTCAAGAGAACGTTGTAAGCCACTGCAATTGTGAAGCGAAGTGATTAGCGAAGTGATTGGCGAAGCGAAGAGCGAAGCCGAGAGTCGGATAAAGAAGCAACAGTATTGTGTGGTGGCCGGTTCTTGAACCATGAGTGAGCTGGAAGCCCACCAGGTCGAGGGATTGCAAATGGAGCAGGTTCCGACACAGTACCGCTTAGGCTTCGTTCCCTCGTTGCCCAGATCTTTCTCACCTATAGTCTTCCCTGATCCCACGTCCCCGGAAAGCAAAAATTCCCTATGCGTAGTGCTACAGATCTCGTCCACGGCGCTAACCTGAGTCTCGTCCAGGGCGTCTATAGTCGGAGGAGTGAATAATTCATCGTCCAACCCTTGCCCTTGCATCAATTTAACCCCCTCCTTGACATTCAGCAACAGCCTCAACTGCGTCACGAAAAGACTCTCAAACGCTAATCTATCAATACTGTCCTTGACCTTGTTGATCTTCCCCTCCCCTTCGGGAAAGTGAACGTTGTCAAAACACTCCAACAGCGAACCGTCGACGAACGAAAGTTTGCCGTTAACGTATCCAACGGGAAATGTGTTGTACCATACTCCGTCCAAAACGGCTTCAACTGCATACTTCATGCCTTTCTTAATTCGAGTCTCACTAGCTCCCCCCCCCATTCCATACCCCATCTTGACTCCCCCCCCTTTGACCTCTTGCGGGTTCAACATCGAGAAATCCCCCCTCACACTCCTCTTCAAGTTTCCACTCACAACTAAAACTGCGACGAGCGGGGTTAGAGGGAGCGAAGCGACCGACCGGGCCGCTTGCGGCGAGGCCCGAGCGTTAGCGAGTACCACCGAGCTGCTTTGCCGCCTTCTCGAAATTTCTCACCTTCTCCTTCCCTCATTTTCTTAGAATAATTGACACTCAAACCTTTCAGCACCTGACGGCCTCGAGAGGATGAACCGAAGATGTGAGTTAGCGTTATTTTATCGTTGTTTTGAGTGCAACACTCTATGTTCAATGTATTCTTCAAATTCACGCTATTGATTTTCAAGGGAAGACACACCGAGCTTCCGTCTTCCAACAAAGAGAGAGGGGAGAGGGTAGGGGAGAGGGAGGTGTAGGTTTTCGGGTAGGTGAAGAGGAGGGAGCGAATCGTCGTGAGGCCCGTGCGGGACAGCTTGGAGGTCGTGGTGGGGCCGAGGGAGGGGAGGGAGGAGGGGGGGTTGGTCAGAGAACCGAGGGAGCTAAGGAGGGTTTGAGGGTTTGTCGGCGGAGGGTGTGTTGGGAGGGATTGTGGTGGTGGTTGTTGTTGGGATGGGGGTGGGGATGATGGGGGTGGGGGAGAGAGATTATTTGGGGGGGGGGGGCGTTGCTGCTGCTGCTGCTGCTGCTGCTGCTGCCTCTGACTTGCTCTCTGCTGTGGAAGCGGCCTCCTGTTGAGCGTGAAATCAGTCCCCCCAGTCTCCCTGATAATCCTGTAAAGGATGGCTGTGCAGTATGCGCTAGGATTAGCGAAGCGAGAATTCTGATCTCCAAACCGAGTCTTGCTCTTCTCTTCGCTGTACTCCAAAAGTGTCTTGACTAATATCTCCTCAGGTTGCCGTCCCATCACTCTGTGAGCCGCCGAATCAAACTGCGAAACAAACGTGAAGCGAGAGCGAAGATCGATTATGATTATGATTAGAATAGGGGGTGGGGCGACAGAGGCTGTTGCGTGTTCAAGCGCAAGAGAACGAGGAGCCTCACCTCTTTCGGATCCAAATTCGTTACATTATGGGATACTTGGAGAGACTCGATCGTTGATGTCAACGAGTTGAGGGTGAGGCGCAGGGAGCGATGTTTGAAGGAGGGGGCAGGAGGAGGGAAAGGAGGTTTGAGAGGCGCTAGTGACAGGAAGCTCGTAGACGGGGGCAGGAAGAGTAGGAGGACAATGAGGAGGAGGAGGGAGTGAGAGCAGTTCATCTGATGTTATTATTGCCTTTGTAGGACGCTCTGAGTAATTTTGGAAATAAAGTGGCGGTGACTTGTACTACTTATAGACTAGACGCAGTCTGTTGATATTTCGACGTACAGTGATGGCAGCGCAGTGACACGCAGAGGTTTTTGTCCAAAAAAATTGTATTTTATCTCAAGGTTGAGGCATTTCTGTGGTCATTTAGGCTCATATTCTTCACTTTAAGGGCTTTGATAGCTCAAAAAAGAATTCACTTATTGAAAAAAGACATTCTTTTGTGGTTTTTGAAAAAAATCATTTTTCTTAAATTTGATCATATTCTTCACTTTAGGACCTCTAAGAAGAAGAATTTTATATTTATGGGCGAAAAAGTGTTTTGAAAAATGTTGTTTTGAAAACTTTGGTCTGTAAGATTTTTTTGTCTCAATAAATATCAAATTATTCCTCTTATAGATCACAAAAAGAATAATATGACAAAAACCTATCGAGAAAACGTTTTTAACGTCGCCAAATCGAAAAATTCGCAAAATTCACACACAAATTCACGTTTATTCACGAAGGAATTGCCGCCGTAGCCGCCGCACATTCGTTTGGAAATATCTCAAAAGCTTATGGATCGCTTGCTCACATTGATATACCTCTTTTGCCTGATGCAACCCTCAGTGCAGTGGACTCATGTTTCGTTCAGAACCTGGTTCCCAAGAACGAGCACACGAGTCTTTAGCCAGCAGAGTCAGACAGTACAGCAGATCTTCGAGTCGAGGCGGAGCGATTGCTTCAGGAACCTCGTCCAAGGCCAAGGTACCCCGAAAAGAGAAATTCTGAACTGTCATTTCGTAACTCCCCCGACACGACGACCTGTCGCCACAGCGAGCAAGCCCCTCTACCTCGTCGGCTTCTCAAAGCCGGCTGCGACGCTTTTGAACCTCGACCCGGCACAGTCGCGGTCTGAGCTTTTTCTCGCCGCATTTTGTGGCGCCGACACGCAGCCCACCGTCCCCTCCAACCCACCCTTTGCCTCTGTGTACGGCTGCCACTGCGGCAACCAGTACTTTGGTCAGCTTGGTGACGGGCGAGCGGTGACAATTCTAGAGACTGAGAACGAAATCACTGGACAGCGGTACGAAGTGCAGCTAAAAGGTTCAACGACGACCCCATTCTCTAGGGGTTTTGATGGACGAGCAGCGCTAAGGGGTTGCATTCGTGAGCTCCTGGGGAGCGAGGGCTTGGCAAGGTGAGGCAGAGAGAGGATGCGACGAGCGTAGCGAGTAGCAAGATTAGATTGGCATTTACAAGTTAGAATTGAAGAATATATCAAGGTCAAGCTTCTCTACGCTCGGTACTCGCCGTTAGGTTGCTCGGACCACCCCTCATACTCACTCCAATTGACAGCCTCGGCGTACCTACCCAGCGTGTTCTCTCTGTTGTAGGAACGAATGACTTTATCAATCGGCCTTGGTACTCCGACAACTCTCCCCTGAAGAACTCTCCCCAGAAATTCCCACCGGACCGAATGGTGTCTGAGAGGGCCGCCGTCCTGACCAGATTCGCATCGTCGTTCCTACGCTTCGGTCACTTTGAAATTCACTACATGCGAGGGGAACACGACCTCCTGAAAAAACTAATCCTCCACGCTTTCGAAGTTGAGTTCCCCGAGGTCCTCTCAAACCCTTCTGCCCCCAGCTTCGACGAGCAAGTTAAATTGTTCGTTCATGAGGTCGTAGATCGCCAGGCGAAATTGGTAGCGGAGTGGCTCCGAGTCGGGTATACCCAGGGGAACATGAACTCAGACAACACGGCTATAGGGGGATACACGCTTGACCTCGGACCGTTCGCCTTCATGGAAAAGTACGATCGACACTTCCAACCCTTCACGTCCGACAAATCGGGGCATTATGCATTCACAGCTCAGCCGTCCGCCGTCCTGGTAGCGTTGCAAATATGGACGAACGCAGTTGTCAGCGTCCTCGACGACGACGGGTTGGCTAAGTCCATCGTCGCAAACGTGCCTGCTCTGTTTCGTGACTTATTCATGTACTACTGGACGGAGGTTCGCAAGAACAAGGTGAGAGCAAGAGGCTTAACTAAACTACGAAAAGCGAAGCGAAGGCACGTTGACGATGTATCGACGCCCGCCTCCAGGACCTCCGTATGAAGCGTGCAAGTAGTCGAAGGATGCATCATCACTTCGCTCGGTGTTGTTCGCTCGAAGGCACATTGACGATGTATCGACACCCGCCTCCAGGACCTCCGTACGTAAAATTGCTGTGTCCAAGTCCACCACTAAATTCTAACACCGACAACGCAACCTCCCACGCAACCTCCCACGCGACTCGCTTCACTCTTCGCAGTTGGGACTGAGTCTCTGGAACACACAAACGGATCAAGATTTATGGGCCGATCTGGAGGAGCTCATGAGCGACACGCCACACGGTGTTGACTACACAGTATTTTTTGCACGCTTAAAAGAAGTTGGTGAAGTTGGCGACCTGGAAAGGAAGCTCTTTGACGCCTTCTACCTTTTCGACGTCGACGATGGCAAATCGCTTGAAGAAAAATGGCTCTCAAGGTGGAGGGACTGGCTCGCTCGATACTGCGAGAGAATTGCCGAGGAGCCGTTGGAGAGTAGATTGAGAGTCATGTCACAGAACAACCCCAATATAATCCCTCGGAACTGGATGATGTACGAATGTTACATGGCGGCGGGGGGAAGGGGAGACGACAGAAGGGACACAAGGCCCGGGCAAGATTTTGAATTCTCTTCCCTAGATGCAATGATGACAAGTCTAGAACATTTCAATGAGGTCGAAATTTGCAGCGATTTAAGGTTCCTTGAGCGAACGCCTAAAGAATACCAGGGGAAGGTGAGACGCGAATGTGGTGTAATGGATCGAGCTGCTTTTAGACGAAAGTTATTTTGCCACTGTCATCGCCTCTTTCTTCTAAGCTTGCTCCTCGGCTCGCTTCGTTCATCGCAGCCTGGTCTCGCCTTCCTTAGCTGATCTTCGTAGGGGCGGAACCTACATTTGCATGTTCCACCCCGAAAGTTAGCCTAGACATGACGAAATAAAATAAAGTAATGGACTTCGAATGACATGGGCCTAGAGACCCATCGACATGAATCCATAAAAGTCAACCCAAAACCAAACATTTTTGAACGACTAAATTACTAAATTCTATTTGTTTCTGCCTGCTCACTCTCCCTCCAGTTCACCCTCGATTTGTCGTAACCAGATTTCTCATTTACGAGATCGGCCAAAATCCGGTTGCACTCCGCAGGGTTCTCTAGGTTCAGCAAGTGTCCCGCGCGCTTGACTACGCGGACGTCGACCTTATTCGTTCTCGCCTCTTCCATCTTCTTCTGAACTTCCAAACCTCCATCCACGTCCATCCAATCATGCGCCCCGTAAAGCATACCAATGGGCGCGGGCAATTTCAGCTTAACGAAGAGTTAGAATGTCGTAGCAAATTTTTTATTTTTGGCATCTCAGCTTCTCACCTTCGGAATTCTGTCAACCAAAGGCTCCTTTGCAAGAACGCCGACGTCCAGAATGCTCTGCAAACAGAACTCGCCGGATCCAGGGAGGCAGCCGATGTTGTAGAAATAACCAGAAAGGAGAGTTTTCTCCTCGTCCTCGAGCAGTTGCATTCTTCTAAAGACGTAGCCGTCGACCAGCGCCTTTCCCCTCCCCTCCGGCATTGTCCGAAGGACGCTCATGGGAGTCACCCCCATCCTCCAAAAGGTCCTGACGGTCCCAATGAGAGCTTTGAACCTCATCGAAGCGTTGGCCATTTGCCTTGCTCGCTGCGACGAGCGAAGCGACGAGTTAGAATAATGTACCAGTGTGAACGTCCCGGCCATGTACGTCGTTTTCCAATACACACACCGACGATTACTCTCACCTTCTCCGGATCAGGCTTCGGCACCCCCACAGGGCTGAGCAAGATAAGCTTCGAAACCCGCTCGGGATACTTCTCCGTGTAAGCGACCGAGAGGTATCCCCCCATGCTGTGGCCCGCGAGGACCTGCAACGAGCGAAGCGAGTCGCATTAAGATTTACATTCATTAGTTAGAATTGCATAGCGACGAAGCGACAAAGCGACAAAGCGACGATGGTGGCGTAGATATCTGGGCTGAAGCTACTAGCTCCCAGCTCACCATTCGATCTATTTTCTGCGCCTCCCTCCATTGTTCCAGCGACTCAACGAAGAAGCTTTCGGCTCCGGAGACGCTGTCGAAGAGGAGGTGAGTTAGAATGAAGAAGCAGTGATTGTAAATACCTAACTTGTCGCTTCGCTCAGAAACAGTACTGCAGTTCTTACCTCTCCGGCTGACTGACAGACTCGTAAAAGTCAGGTCTTGAGGAAAGTCCAAAGCCGAGCATGTCAATCCCGAAGATCTTCCGGTTGGGGAGGGACGCCGAGAGGGGGAGAAGGTTCCTGAAAAGGTACCCTATGCCGTTTCCATAGCCGTGCATTATGACGACAGGATCCTTGCCGGTGGACTTGGCCTTTACGTTAGAAACCTCTACAGTATGAATAAAATTATCCTTCGTATCCCCCAGCTCAACGTCGTACACCTCAAGGCTAGATGACGGGTGCCTGCCCTTGGACAGTGAGAGCAGCTTTGTCTCGAATTCGAGGGCACTCCTGTACATGGGAAGGGTCTGAACTTTCGGCGGCTCCTGGGCGTAGCCGAAGAGAGAGCTTAGATAGTTCATTGCGACGAGAGGAGGGCTTTGAGATCTTCGGACGTAGTGGCGTAGAAGAGCCGTGGTGGGTGCTGAGAGATTCTTTCTGTGTGGGTCGGTGTGGGAGTCGGCAGAGGCAAAATAAGTTAGAACCCCTAAAAACATTGATTTGGGGCTGATTCGACAATAAAATACACCAAACTTTCTTCTATTATTGATATTTTACGCGAGCAAATGATAATATATCCTCTTACGCTCTTTTGAATGAAAATGGGGGTGCCCACTTTTTCATTCTTGGCAAGCTGAATATGACATCAGATCAAATTTAGGTGAGAAAGAAACGTAAGAAAGAGCAAAACTTTGTAATAAACAATAATCTATTCAAACAGCACCCTACTAACCGAAGCCAAAAAGCCCTCTGCCTCAATCCGTGCTCGGTCCCTCCCCCTCTCCGTCTACGATCGTCTCCTGCAGCTTCGTGTACGCTGCCTGCTGTTGCACCTGCTGCTCCTTGAGGAGCTCGATGAGCCTGGCCTCCTCCTCTTCGAGCTTCGACACGACCTTCTCGGCCTGGGTGCGCTTCAAGGCCTCCGCCTCCATCTTCTTCTTGTACTGTTCCTTGAGTTTAGCGATTCTGAGCAGAACAACAACTGCGTTAGAAGCAAATACTTGAATACACGCGCTTCCCTCTTTCAACCCCCCCCCCCCCCCATCCCCCCCCTCACCTGATCTCCTCCGCCTTCTTCTTCGCCGCGGCCATCTCCAACCTCTTCTTCTTAATCTCCTCAATCCTCTTCTTATTAGCCTTCAGCAGCTTCGCCTCCCTCTCCGCCTTCAACTTCATCACCTCAGACTTCATCATCCCCTTCGCCTTATCCGGCGCGATCTGCCCTCCCCCAGGCACCCACGTACCGTAGTACCCGATCTCCTCGATTTCCTTCTTACTAACCATAGCCGCTTCCCTCCCATCATGAGCATGCTCTTTCCTCGCTTCACTCTCCATTTTCTGTTTCTTTATCTCCCTCTGCCTTTTACTCGCTTCCTCCGTCCTCCTAGCGCTCCTCGCCACTTCATCCTTCAAGTGCTGTATGCGGTTGGCGAGTTGTTGGGCGTCGGTCTCGGCTCGTTTTCGGGCGGAACGCTCGTCGAGGACGCGACGGGCTTGGACGGTCACGGTGTGGGTGTGAGCGCGGGAGGGGGGGTGGGACATCATAGCCTTTTTTGCTATGGGGGGAGGGGGAGGGGGGAAGGGGGGGGGGGGATAAGGAGGAGAAAGGGAGGTTGGGAGGAGAAAGGAGGTAGGAAGGATTTAGCTGTTAAGCCCCGAGAGGAAACTTGTTTTCTTTCTAACTCGTTGGGGGGGAGCTTGGAGGAGGGGGCAGCGTTGCAGTTGACGACGACGTTTAGTTCCACGCAGTCCGTGCGATCGAATCGGAGGATTTCCCAAGCGGGTGACTTGTGATGGAATTTATGTGTTTACCAGGGATTGTTAATTTCTAGACCCTCCATCGCCAAATGTCGTTTTGTTCAAAAGGGTTATTCGTGCTGCTCTTGGTAGTAGTTGTAGCGCACGTTTCGTCAGTTATC
This sequence comes from Triparma verrucosa, assembly GCA_030267905.1. Taxonomy (NCBI): domain Eukaryota; class Bolidophyceae; order Parmales; family Triparmaceae; genus Triparma; species Triparma verrucosa. Next base: position 44,917 of record BRXX01000271.1, read on the forward strand.
TATAGCATCGAGCTGCCTCCAAAGCGAGGATCATCGAAAGTGAGTTTTGTTGCGGGACCCTGTCGTCGAGCGGATGCCGCGGGTGCTGTGCTACAGGCAGCTGTGCGGGTAACTAATAATTACTAACCCTCGTACTGCACCCTCGTACCGCTACTACTAGTGCTTCTTCCAAACTCTCCTTCCCGGTTCCGACATCTCCTTAACTTTCATCCCTCCTTCCTTCACCTCAACCTCACCAAAAAAAATCGTAACCTCAAACCTAAAATCTTCCACAATATCAGAAACGAATTACCGCGTCACCATAACTTCTCCCTCCAAGAATATCGTCTACACAAAAGAAATATCTAACAAGCCTGATTCTGATAAGATGGGTGCTGATTCTATAACCTCTTTGGGAGCTTTGGACGGGAAGAAAGGGAAGGAGGAGGATAGCGGAGATTATCAGATATGCTTTTATGATAATTCGAGGTATGGGGTTGGGGGAGGAAGGTGAGAAAGAGACGAGAAAGATAAGAGAGCCGAGGAGGGATAATGTGGAGAAGCATTCTTCACGTCGTTTTTCACGTCGATTTTCACTTTCTCACGATCGTTCTTACCCTCAACATATCTTCTTCTTCTTCTTCTTTTTCGCAGGGTTGGTTTTGATCTAGTTGAGTACGGCGTTGACGATAAAGGAGAGGTCGGAGTTAAGAAGGAACATGTCGACCCTGTTTTGGACATGTTGGAGGAGGTGAGAGAGAGAGAGAGAGAGAGAGAGCATCGTTTTGCGTAATATTGAAACCGACCTAACACATAATTTCTCAATCTCTCTCTCTCTAGGCTTCCAAGATATCGTCAAACATAATCAAGGAAATGGACTACATGCACCGTCGTGAAATTAGGATGCACCAAACTTCCGAGTCGACGAACTCGAGAATCACGGCGTTCGCGGCCCTGAGTATTCTGACGCTCGTGGGGGTGTGCTTTTTTCAGGTTGTATATTTGAGGGGGTACTTTAAGAGAAAGAAGCTTTTGTAGTTAGAGTTTAGGAGGTGTTAATATAGAATTGTTTTATATTTCATTTTCAAATTATATTTCATTCTATTTGGTGAACGCCCAGTTCACTTGAATTTCCGAACCCAAATGTTCTTTGCCGTTGCATTCTTTTATAGCGTGTTCAGCGTCTTCCTTCGATTCAAATTCTACCAGAGCGTAACCTAAGAGCATTCCAGTCTGTTGTTACAGAGAAAAGGGTTAGAACAACGTTGTGGGAGGAGGCGAGTGCGAGGCTGCTATCGCCACTACTCTAACTAAGCTCAAACTAAGCTCAAACTAAGCTTCAAAACTCACCTTCCTATCGCGATCCAATATAAGTTTTGTAGGATTGCAGCCTTCGTCAAGGAAAATGTCCTCGACGTCTTCCTCGTGGGAGTGAGGGGAAATTGAGGTCACGAACAATACCCAACCTTCTGCAGACCTTTGCGGACCTTTGGGGGTCTCATGGGAAGATCTTTCGTAACTCATTGTACACTCCGCAGGGTTTTAGACTGGGTTTTTATACTGGGGATTAGACGGGGTTAATGAAGACCGTCAAAGACACTAGAGTAAAGACAGTAGACACGGGATATAGAGGACCTGGGTTCGATGGCGTCAGGATCTTAGGTAGAAGGTTCGATGAAAGTCTGGTAACGGCTTATTAATCGCGTGTGTACACGCGTGTGGCCTTCTCAATACTAAAATTAGCACATTAATCTTCAGAGAGATTTTGGCTGGCACTCTCTTTTGCCTTGAGTTGTTTGAATTCAACGATTTCCCGAACAAAAGAAGTACGACACTCGACTTACAACCGATTTAAATCCCCAGACCTCGCCTGTCTCTCAACGGCTGCGTCTGAGTCGAAGTAGACACCTCAAGAGATAGCCGCTCATCTCCAAAGCTGCGCGAAGTGGAATTAGATTTTAGCTGTACAAACGTCGTCGCTTCGTCCTCGCCACTAAAAATGTTTGGAGGCCTTGATCTAAAGGAGAGCAGCTCGCCCGCTCCTCCGCCTCCGGCCTCTACTACACCTCCTGCTGCCTCCTCAGGCTTCAGCTTCATGGGAGGCGGAGCTGACGGAGGAGACGGAGACAAGGAACCCACGGCCGTCGACAGTTCAGAGCCTGATAGCGGGTTCAGCTTCATGGGGGGCGACCAGGAGAAGGAGGAGAACGCCAACGACAATGCCAACGAACAGCCGCAGGAAGACTCGCTTGCTTCGTCGTCATTTAGTTTCCTGACGTCTTCCGAACCCACCCAAACCCCAACCTCAACCCCAACCCCAGTCCCAACTACAACCCCAACCCCAACCACAACCACAACCCCAACCCCAACCCCAACCACACCCACTACCACTACCACTACCACTACCACTACCACTACCACAACATCAAACGAGCCCTCGGACCTCCTCTCGGCGATCTCCTCCGACGCTCCCCCAGCTGGCGCGGGCGTTGTCTTCGGTTCCTCCGTGACCACCGGCCAAAAGAAGATAAAGAAAGTCCGTCGGAGCAAAAAGGTCGGCTACGCCGCCCCACCCGCCCCCTCAACGTCCACCTCAATTCCAATTCCTTCTCACGTCCCTTCGTCTTCCAAAGAATCTGACGATAGTCCCAAAGCTTCCCCGACCATTGAATCGGCGCTGTCCGTCCAGGCCGCGGCGGAGGAGTTCATGCAAAAGAAGGCGCTCGAGCAGGCAAAATTGGCGCAGAAAATTATGGAGAAACAGCCGAAGCAAAACAAGTCGGAAGGGGGAGGGGGAGGAGGAGGAGGTGAGAAGAAAGAAAAGGAACTCGCAACGCGCTGCTATCGCTGTCAACTTTGTGCTTACTCGTCGTCACGCTCCTCTTAGGATGGCTAGGAAAAATGTTCGGCGGAGGAGGTGGATCGCAGGAGAAGGCGAACGTCGAGCCGCAGGACAAGCCTGCTCCGGCACCGGCGCCTGCCCAGGCACCCGTCGGCGCCCCAACGCCCGCTCCTGCACCCACACCCGCACCCACACCCGCACCCCCACCCGCACCTTTGCCCCAAACCACCACTCAATCCACCACTAGTACCTCCTCCTCCCTCTCCTCCATCGAGAAGGCTATGGAATCCGCCCGCCTCGAATCCCTCGAGCGTGAGAAGGAAGAAAAGGCCGCCCTCGAGGCAGCCGAAGAGGAGTCCCGCCAGAAGAAGGTAGCCGAGGAGAAGGTGAGAAGGCGCGTTTACGGGGTCTTGGTGCTCTTTCGCCAACTCTTCCCCCACGAAAAATAGCTGCTGCCGGCTTCGACACGATTCTAACGTTATGAAAAAAAAAAAACTTCCTCCTTTGCGACCTCGCTTCGCTCGTCGCAGCTCAAGACGGCGCAAATAGCAGAGGCCAAGGCTCAGGCCATGAAACCGACTCCTTACCAACAATATCAGTCCTTGACCCTCCAGTTCAAGGAGTACGCCATAGCGTCTTCGGACCGCTCCAACGGCATCCTCTCCTCTCTCTCCTCCATCCAATCTGCCAAGGTTTCGTTATTAGCCGACATTGATTCCCTGAAATTGTCCCTCTCCTCTGTCGAGTCCCAGCAGGTGAGGATCGAAACGACGGGGCAGGGAAACGGAGGAGGGAATGCGTCTATTCCTTTTCCTTTCAGGTAACCATCACATCACTGTCAATCCATTCTAACGTCGTCGCTTCGGTCGTCGCAGCTCGACGCCGCCGAGAAGGAGGACTTTGAGGCCGCGCACCTCCTCTCCAATAAGATCGACGAGGTCAAGGAGACGCTGAAGGGGAAGGAGGAGGAGATGAACGAACTGGTCGAGCAGGGGAAAAAATTGCAGGGGAGAAGGGAGGAGATGAGGGAGGAGGTCGTTTTAGGGTTGAGAGATGTCAGGAAAGGCCTCGAAGGCGTCAAGGAGGAGGTGGAGAATTTCACCGTCACCGATGGAGGGCAGGTGAGACGACGGTGGGCCGACCGACATTTCTATAATTTCATTTTATGGCTTTCTCGTGAGGACAAAATACACCATTCAAGATGACGCAGGCGTTGCCCGCAGTGGGTTCGAATAAAACTTTAATATACTCTGAAGATAAAACCATATCATAATGCTTCAATCCTATGATAATTCAACCATTCAATTTCAATCATCTCACTCCCCTCAATTTCACCAGCTTGAGGACAAGTTCTCTGCGAAGTCAAAGCGCCTGGACGCCGAAGTGAAGCGCCTCGCGATCGACGAGAAGCACCTCCTCAGGGACGAGAAGAACGTCGTGGAGGAAAGGGAAGAACTCAATTCGACCATTGGAGAACAGACGATCGAGGCAGAGTCCCTGAAAGCCAAGGCCGTGCAGAACCTGGCCGAAGTCGAAGAGGAGGTGAGCGACAAGGAGCGAAGCGACCGAGCCCTATGAAGAAGGGTCGAGATCCAGTACACGTGTCTTGTCACCGACGCGATCAGTGTTTCTTTTTGTAACAACCTAACTCGTAACCTACCTCGTCGCTTCGCCCATCGCAGATATCGCGGCTCGAGTCTCTCCTCTCTGCGGCGAAGCACTCCCGCGAGTCGATCCTAGGAACCCTCACCATGCACTCCAACGCCATCGCCGAGGTGACGGCGAAGTTCGACAGGCAGCTCGCTAGGCTGAAGAAGAGGGAGGCCGCAGTCGAAGAGGCGAGAGAAGAATGGAACGCAGAGAAGACCAAGGTCGAGACTGAGAAGGCACAAGTTCTGAAGGAAATTTCGGAGCACGAAGCTGCGATGAAGAGCCATACGAGTCTTAAGTCGACTATAGGTGAGAGAGGCAAAGTAGTAGTTTGTTTGTACGGCCGAAATCTAATTCCACTCGTCGCAGGCTCGGAGATCGAGACGGTACTATCTCTCGAGGTCTTCTACGACTCAGACGGGGCGGAGGGCCGGGAGTCAGTGGATCTGGAAGGAATAAACAATTCTCGCGATGAGAAGCTAGGTAAGCCGAGCATTGAGGAGCGAAGCGACGAGGTTGCTGCGGTATCTACCCCAACCTGAGCGAACCTATTTGCTCCTTACTGATCAATGACAAATGCATCTAACCCAACCTTCACGCTCGCTTCGCTCACTGCTTCGCACGTCGCAGGCTCAGCCCTGGAAGGCGAAAACGCCCTCAAGTCCAAAGTCAGCGACCTCACCTCCTCCGCTATGTCCATCGAGAGTCAGATCGCCCAAGTCGCTGGAGAGGTCAGCGCCATCGACCTCCGCATGCCCATCCTCGAGGGGAACAAGAAGGCGGCGGCGGCGAGCAGGGACTTCAAGGAAGCGGCCAACGTCAGCAAAGAAATCAAAGAAGCCCTAGCCAAAAAAGAGCAACTCATCGAGAAACAGAATGACCTCGACCAAGGTCTGAAGGATGCCAACGAGGAGAAGGCAAAGGCAGAGGCCGAGCTCGAAACGTGCAGACAAGCTTTGAAGGCCATCGGAGCGAGGTGAGAATCGAGGCCGAGGGAGCGAAGCGACCGAGAACCAAGTGTTACCCCTAAGTGTACTGTGCAGGTCTAACCCCCTCTTTCATAATTTATGCCAATCTTCCGTCGCAGCTTCGCCGAGCAGGAAATCGCGGCTTTGTCCTCTAGGGTGGGGAAGCTCAAGAAGGCAAGGAAGGCTTTGGTGGGGGGAGGGGAGGGGGGGGCGGAGGGGGTTGGGGAGGCGGGTGGATTTTTACTTCAGGCGGAGGTCGACGGGTACGTCGCTCAGATCGAGAAGCTTTGCAAGGAGTTTGATTTGAAATGGGAGGAGGAGGAGGAGGAAGTTTTGGAGGAGAAAGTTGTTGAGGAGGAGGAGGTTGTGGAGGAGGAGGAGGTTGTGGAGGAGGAGGAGGTTGTGGAGGAGAAGGAGGTGGTTGAGGAGGAAGTCGTGGAGGAGAAGGAGATTGAGGAGGAGGAAGAAGAAGAAGAACCCGGACTCAAGAGCAGCGACACCGACGAGACCGAAACCTCTTCCGTAGTCGCCGACGACACCGCCAAGATCGAATCGATAAAGTCCCAGATCCTACAATTTGAAGACGACATCGCTGCCGCAGTCGACGAAGACGACTACGAAAAGGCTGCCGAACTCGACGAAAAAATTCAAGAACTCAAACAGCAGCTCTCATCAATTTAAGAAACACAAAAATTCCAATCTTACCATTCTAAGGGTATACACTTTTACTTTGTTTAAATGTAACATACTCCCCCAGCATAACTAACACTTGAATCGTTGGAGTCCTCAACCTCACTACTCTTCTCATACCTCACGAACTTAATAACGCATTCCTTCCCCTCTCCAACCCTTATCGCAGCTGCAAATAAAAACGATCGTGAAAAACAAGTAAGATTCAGATTCGGGGAATCCACAGCTCGACGATCAGCTACATCCGACTACGGACCGCGAGTCGATTTTTGGCGAGGACCATTCAACCTCACCTGCTTGTAAAAAACACTCAATCGGACAGCGTCCACAAATTGTATTCGAAGTTCTGTAAGGTCTCCCGTTAGAATGACGTTGTTCATCACCGTTTGTTGTTTTTCTTTTCCGTTCCTCACCTTTTAATATATTCCGCAAACCCACCCGGACTAACTCTTTCAATTTCTGTCATACCCTCCCCATCCAATTCAGTTATACTCTGTGAGATCTTCTTTGAATCAATGAAAGGCGTGTACTGAAAACGATTACCCCAGTGACAGAAATCCGAACTTATTACTGTGAAACTTGAAGGAGAGAAGATGTGAGGTGATAGGACTGTACCTATTAAGGAAGATTGGGAGGCGGAACCTATCATTATTGGGACTATTGTTATTGGAAGGTCACCGATTAAATGTTTTATTAGAGGGTATTGCATTTCTGAACTGTGTTCGGATGCATCGGTTTTTGACGACATAGTTTGGACTGAGACACCTAGAGATGTAAGCTGCTCGCCTATTTGTTTCTGTTTTCGGTTGTCGACTGTTAGGTCACCGAGGGGGGTGCGGATTGTAGAGCAGTCAGAAATTGCGATACCGGGAACGTAGACGTGGTGGGAGGGGTGGAGGACGTAGATCGTGCGGAGGGGGGGGAGGGAAGGGTTGAGGAGGCGGGATTTTAGACCGAGGGTGTAAGTTGCGCCGGCTGTAGGACCAGAGTAGGAATAGCCGGCGTGGGGAGATATTATTGCAGAGGGAGTGAGTGATGATGGAAGAGATTGTTGAGAAAATGTTGGTGTATTTGAAGGTGTTGAGAGGTAGCTTTCTAGGTTTGAGCGGAGCTGGGGGTGAACGAAGCAAGGAACTTTGATTAGAATGGCCAATTTAATGCCAATTTAAGAAGACAAACGTGTCGTCATCACCTTTTTCTCGCTTGAAGGATACCAGCTTCCAGCATGGGCAGCATGCCTCGTAGATTCATCTACGTTTTTCGACTTGAATCCAAACATTTCGGCGAAGCGAAGCTGCGAAGCGGAAAGCTGCGAGTTAGTTTACACATTTTTTTTACTGCAGCGACAGATCCTGTTCGCTACTCTCCACAGTTTCGCGCTCCCGTCGTCCCGTGCTCAGGTACAGCAATGTTTTATTCGCGGGTGTGGGGCTATTTATCGTAATGTCGGAAGGAAGTTTTGAAATGTCATCCTCCGAACGTTTTTTCGGCCTTGCTTTTCGAGAATCGGGATTCCATGCACTTAAAGCTCACGATTCCGCTCTCTCCCCTAAATTCGGACGTATATTCTGAATTGTTTTTGGAAGCACTAATTGCTGCTTGTGAATCGACAGTTCGACAGTTTGTCTCCACTGTATCAAACGGGTACGAACGTACGTGCAATATAGCGGATCAAACGAAGACACCCTTTGTCGAATAATTTAGCGTTCTCAGAATGTTCAGGCGACGTACTTGTTACAACTGAGGACAGTGCGAGCGCTTGTAGATCATAACGCGCTACAAGCACTAAAAATACTAATAAATCGATTGTTTGGACGTCGTTGCGAGTACCGTACCAGTTTCAAGGTTTCTTACGATAGTAGCGTCACTTCTATTTACGACTGACGTTATTAATTTGGCGATAAATTGCCTTCCAGAGAGATTTCAGAATTTCAGAATAATGAGAGACCTAAAATTCTAAACTTTTTTGCCAAGTAAAACCTTTGATAGCGCTTTTGATTGCTCTCTGAGTGTGGCATTGTGCTCTCCTTATATATCTCCGACGGTATTTAAAAAATTCATCCGTAAAGGCGCCGTACAGGCTTTAAATAAACAACCCCGCTGACCTACTTCAGCCCCCTCGAATGATATTATGGACTCCGACGAACCTCTCTGTCGTTTCTGTTTCGAAGGCGTCTCAGAAGGTCCTCTAATCCAACCCTGCAACTGCTCCGGTTCCTCCGCTTATCTCCACCTAACCTGCCTCCGAAAATGGCAGCGCATGGTCGTTGTCGATCAACACACCCACCCTGCATTTTACGAAGACGACGTAAGACATCATATCTGTAACACTTGTAAGGCACCGTATACTTGTCCTCCACCTACTCGTGCTGAGCTGATGATGAGCTTTACGGGTCCGGAGATAGCTAGCCTTTTGGGCGTTAATAGAATCATTGGTAGCCACGCTATTTTCTCGGATACTTTGGGGAGGGAGGTTGAAGGGGCGAGCGAGCAGAGGGTCAGGCTTTTGCAGAGGAGCTACGTCCATTGGATACGCGGGGCGTATCTAATCACGAATGTGGACACAGATGAAGGTTATTTGGACGTAGATTTGACGGCTGGTGATTTCAGGCTGCTGTGCAATTTGAAGGAATCGATTAAGACGGAAGGGAGGACATATGAGTTGGAGATGAACGAGGATCTTAAGGCGGTTGTTGATGCATTCGAGAAGGAAGCGGAAGCTCGAGACGTCGACGACAACGATGACAAAGGTGGTTCTACAGTCGCCCCCCCTCCCCCTCCTGCCCATGCTCAATCCCTTTACGCTTCGATAATGACGTCCAACAACGGTTCCGTAAAAATCCGCTACGTCGACCCCTCCGGCCCCAGCTACGGCGACGATCACATCAAGGCCGTGAACCTAGCCCGCCCCCTTGCGGAGCTTAGCGGGACGATGTCGAGGAGGGTAGAGCAGGTTTATAAGAAGGTTAAGAGGAGGAGGCCGGCGTTTCAGTTTGATGAAGTAGGGGTGGTGCACTATTCCGGGGGGCCGTGTGATGATGATAAGATTGTCAGGTGTCTGGTGTTGGGGGGGAACGGGAGCGGTTGGACTAGTGTGGGCACTCTGGAGGCTGCACTGCTCTTGGCGAGCAGGAGGAGGGAGGGGGAGGGGGAGTTATGGAGCGGGAGGAAGGTCGAGGTGAAGGGGCTTAAGAGCAGGGACGATTTGAACGGGGAGCTAGGAATATGCCTCAAGTTCAGGAAGGAACTCGGAAGGTGGAACGTCCGGTTGAGGAACAGGTGAGAGTGTGCGAGGAGCAAAGCGACGAGTTGAAGAGGCGGGTGTACTGCGAGGAGCGAAGCGACGAGCGGAGAACGGGCTCAGGGCTGAAGCGACGATACTTCTATACAGCTCCCTCGTACTGGATATTAACGTGCATGATCGTACTTCCGTGCATAACGTCGCTGCTGCCAAATTATACACCGCTATTAACAACACGAGCAACCCTTCTATTGCGACTCGCTTCGCTCATCGCAGCCTCGGGGTGCAGATAAATCCGGAAAATTTGACCGTCAAGGGTTGCGAGGAGAGGGGGGAGGTAATGGTGTTCTGGGGCGACGCCCGCTGGACCCGGGCGCAGCTGCTGGGAGAAATCGCTCGGGGGCACTGGGGACTCTGCAAGGCCGACGTCACCGATATTCTTAGAGAGCAGGTCGGTGTTTGGAAGGGGCTAGACGGTAGGATGGTCTTCGCCCCTGTCACGGCAATGACGGACGCCGACATGCTGAGAAGTCGGGAGGAGATGGAGAATATGCGTCGGAATTTTTTGGAGGGGGGTGGGTCTAGTGAGGGTGAAAGTGAGGATGAGGAAGAGGGTGATGGGGAGGATGATGATGGGGATGAGGACCCTATGAGGATGACCGACGCAGAAATTGAAGGTCTGGTTCGTGAGGATATGGAAGAGGAGGGGGAGGGCTGACAACTTACTTAGCGTAAAACGACGAGTAAGACTTTTGACTTGCAAATTTTTGCACTGAGTATTCAACCAAAACCAGCTCCCCCCCCTCTCCCCCCCTTCTTCATCATCCTCTTCCTCTCCTTCTTCGTCATCGTCGTCTCCGTCATCTCTCCCCCCTCCTCTCCCCCCAAAACCCCCTCCGGCACATTCCTCATAATCTCCACCTGCCTCTCCGCCATCCACCTCTCCCCCTGCGAGGAGTTGAGGAGCGTAGCGACGAGTTAGAATACTGCAGCACGCCTTCTCAGTTCGTCTTCGACTTCGACCATGCACGTCGATATCCAGTACACCCTTCTCTTTCTCACCTCCTCCTCGCTCAACAAACCCGGCACGTCCAAACAGTCAAACGTATACTGCAAAGCTTTTCTTTCAACCTCACTCAAATCAGGATGCCATACCCTCAACATCAAAACGTAACGGACTTCATCACTGTCGTTATGAGCGTCATGGTAGATGGAAGTGTCGAAGACGGAAACGCGACCGGTTAACCACTGACGGGTTGAATCGCCGACGCGGAGACGGCAGAGGTTCGAACCGGAGGAGGGGATCACTAAACCGAGATGGGAGGTCAATATGAAGTTACAGCTGCGTGTGTGTGTGTGTGTGTGTGTGTGTGTGTGTGTTTTGTTAGGATGTTGTTAGATCGTAAATGTAAAAATCTCTTTTGTTTTTTTTCTCTCACCTATCGGTATGAGGTTTAATCTTAGTCTTCCCATCCATCCTCGCGAAAAAAGCTTCGACGCAGGGCACACCAGCCTCAATGATAGCCTCACAAGTTTTCGGAAAAAGGACTGAATTCACGGGATCCCATGTCGTACGATCCATTAGGACGAGGGTTTTCCAGTCGGGACCGTAGGATGATGCAGAGGTTGAGTCGGCTGCTGAAGCCCATATATTGTTACCGGAGGACATTTTTGAGGAGGAGGACGTTACGGATTTAAACTCTTCGAGGATTACGGGGAAATTTGACTCGAGATGTTTGTAGTAGGAGAGGTTAGGAGTCTCGGAGGGGTCCCACCAGGCTTGGGCCTTCAGGTTTTTAATGAAGGAACGTGCTTCTTGCCTGCAGTAATCTGGGGAGTAATCGGGGGAATCGGGATCGCCGTAGGGAGCGACGAGGGTCTCCTCGGAGTCGAGGGAGCGCCAGGAATCTGCGACGAGCGAAGCGAGTAACAAAGGAGGAAATGATCACAGTGTTAGAAAATCGTGTCGAACGTTGGAAGCAGCAATGTTTTCGTAGGGGAAGTATTGGCGAAGAGCACCGAACGGAGCCAAGCGCCCTCTCAGTGAGGATCTCACCTAACACGCGGTCTATGGAACCTTGACCCTCGAATTTTGAGATTAGCTTCTGCTCAACGAGCTTGGAGAAGGGGGATTGGGAATAAGTTGGAGTTGAGTGTAGTGCACTGTGTGCTCGAGCTGTGTGTGTTACTATACGCAGTGTGCGAGGTAGGGTTGTGTAGGCTACGCAGAATGGTATTGTTGTAGCTATTATTGTAAGGGTTATTAATAAGCGCATCATTGTTTCCGATGCGACAGTGCTTTATGCGCCTTTTTATGAAGAAGTCGGTATGTGAACTCTTTTTAGAAAACTGTGGAAGTACTTTTTGTGCTAGCAGCGATCGTTGTGAGGAACGAAGGGTCTGAAAAAGTTAAGACCAAAGAGCAACCCCACTTCTGAAAAGAAAATATTTTGGGAAATGTCCTGCAAAAGGAATAGCCGACTTTCTCATTCATTATTACGCAATATGTCTAAAAGAACGTCTGAAGATTGCGAGAATGCAAGTGAGATACTAGATCCGAACAATTTAGAGGGTGAAGACGACGAGGAGGAAGTATTTGAAGGTTCAGAGTTGGATTACACTGCCGACGAAACCCGCGATATTTTACTATCAAAAGAACAAACCACTTTATTACTACCCGGTATTAAAAAACTATATTCTATTTGTTGTGACAAAACGCGCTTTACTTTAGTTTATCTGATTCTCTCTCTCTCTCTCTTTTTCTGATGGATGTTCGTTGTGTGTCTTCTATTGTTTAGAGCGGAGGTAGGCGACTACCGCCTCGGTGTCGTGATGAACGTCAATGTCGGAGGGGACTAGCTTGGAGCAATTCCAGAAGACCTTGCCGCCAAGCGTTTGAAGAGAGTCCGGGACCGTCATCTCTCTTAAACTTATGCAATCTAAGAAGGCATATTCACCTAATTCTTGAACGTTAGTGTGAAGGAGATCGACCTGTTCTAGACTGGAGCAAACACCGAAGGAGTAGTTACCAATTGATATTAACGACTTTGGGAACTTGATGCTTTTCAAACTACTGCAGCATTGGAAGGAATAATCACTGATGATTTTGATGCCTTCGGGGATGTCTACAACGATGAGATTGACAGCTTGCCAGCAGACATTCTCTCCGACCTTCGTAATATTCAGAAGGAAGACGACATTCGTCACCTGCTTCATCCTTTCCTTCCTCGCATCAGGTTCAGCTTGATCATCACTTATGTCATTCCCTCCATGAACAATCATCTCGCCGAAAGGCTCATCTTCCAACTCAATCAGCTTCTTCTCAACGACCTTGTGCCATTTTCTATCAAGCCACCTCATCGCAACCAAAGTATCAACCATAACGAAATCAACAAACAGCCGCCTGAAATCGTCTGTATTCATGAAATCATCACCTCCTGTGGCTGGGGTTTCGTCGGCAGTGTAATCCAACTCTGAACCTTCAAATACTTCCTCCTCGTCGTCTTCACCCTCTAAATTGTTCGGATCTAGTATCTCACTTGCATTCTCGCAATCTTCAGACGTTCTTTTAGACATATTGCGTAATAATGAATGAGAAAGTCGGCTATTCCTTTTGCAGGACATTTCCCAAAATATTTTCAGCCTGACTCCCTCATTCATCAGTGCTCTAGTCCTTCAATGTTGCGTTTTGTGACAATGATATGGTTAGGAGTGGGAGTAAATTCCTTTAATTCTTTGATTCCGTTAAATTTTAATAATAAATTGCGGACTTTAAAGAGTTATGGACCTAGTAATGACCCTTTTAATTCGAGGGATACTTGGAGTTGTAAGCATCCCACACATCTCTACGCAACACCTTTATCAACGAACAGTTCCTCTCCCTCTCTCTCTTCATCTTTAAAACGCTTCGCTTCAAAAAAGCTCGGACAATCCCTTCCGCCCTCATATGTCTCGGCTAGCGCAGAGTCTGCAGAATCTGATTTCCTCCTAGCCAAGGCTGAAGCCGATGAGGAGTTGAAAGAGTTGAAGAGAATATACGGTGAAGAAGAAGCTGTTGATATCGTTATTTCCTCCCTCGATTCCTCTTCCTCTTCCCTTTCTTCATCTTCCTCTTCCTCTTCCTCATCCCCTTCACCTTCAATTCCTTCAATAAAAGCCAACCCCTACCTCTCCCCCAACATCCTCTCAATAACAACAATATACCTAACCCAAGGCCTCCTCTCCTTAACCTCCCTCGCCCGTACCTTCCTCCTAAAAGATTCCCTCCACCTCGACCCTTCAACTTCCGCAGCTTTAGGAGGTATCTTCGTTTTACCTTGGACTGTCAAACCTTTGTACGGGATTTTTACTGATACGTTTAGAATCGGAGGGACGAGGAGAAAAGGGTACATTCTTTTAGCCGCTCTTGGCGCTAGTTTATCGAATTTAGGTTTGGGCGTAGAAGGGTTTAGGGGGGTTTGGGGGGAGGGGAGGGAGGTTGAGGTTGTGGTATTTTTGGCGGTTTTGGGGAGCGGCTGTATCGCCGTGACGGATGTGGTAGCGGATGGGATTGTTGTGGAGGAGAGTAGGAAGGGGGGAGGGGGGGGAGGGGGGGGGGGAGGGATCTCGGGACCGAACTTGCAGAGCCTTTGCTGGGGGAGCGCGGCGGTGGGAGGGATCTTGAGCAGCTATAGCAGCGGGGCGCTGGTGCAGGAAATTGGGCCGGAGGGGGTTTACAGGTACGCGGCGTTCTTGCCGCTGCTGGTTGCGGGGGTCAGCGTTTTTATTAAGGAGGAGCCCGTGACAGACGTGCCGGAGAAGATTGATAATGGGTTGGCCGTTGTGGGCTCAAAGTTGAAGGTGAGAACTTTGGTAGGAGCGCACAAGAGAACGCCACAAATGTTCTAACTCTCGTCGCAGGCTTTGAAGGACGCGTTCTCGAACAGTGACGTCTGGAAGCCGACGCTGTTCCTATTTCTTTGGCAGGCCACGCCGAGCTGTGACAGCGCGTTCCTGTACTTCCTAACCGACGAGATGCACTTCACAACGGAGTTCTTGGGGAGGGTAAAGTTGGTGACGAGCGTGGCAGGATTGGTGGGAGTCGTGGTGTATAACAGGTGAGCCGATTTCGATACGGTGTTGTAGCGGTACCTTTTTCTTACTCGCCTTTTCGCTCCACTCCTCGCCGCAGATTTCTGAAGGACGTCCCGATCAAGGACATGCTGAAATGGTGCAGCGTTATTGGAGCTATCCTGGGCTCAACGCAGTTGATACTGATCAACCACTGGAACACCCTGATGGGCATCCCCGACGACCTCTTCGTATACGGCGACGACGTGATCCTGACCGTCCTGGGCCAAGTCGCGTTCATGCCCACACTAGTCCTTGCCGCGAAGCTGTGCCCCGTCGGCGTCGAGGGCACCCTGTTCGCTCTCCTCATGTCAATCTACAACCTCGCCGGAATAACAGGCAGCGAAATAGGGGCGGGGCTCACGAAGGCGCTCAATGTATCCTCGGAGGACTTCAGCAACTTGGCGCTGATCGTCACGATATGCAACGTCAGCTCATTGTTTCCGCTGCTCTTCATGGACAAGCTTATGGGAGGGATTGATGAAACAGACGACAACAATGATACTGCTGATGCAGAAATAATGTGATTTTTGATAAATAAAGATTGTGACAACCCTTTTTTTAGAAACCTCCTTTCACATAGTTCTCTGCCAAACCATTCATTGCTGTTAGGGTTAGGGTTAGGGTTAGGGTTAGGGTTAGGGTTAGGGTTAGGGTTAGGGTTAGGGTTAGGGT